>VZSV01000034.1:2615468-2667089 GCA_013398735.1 Nothocercus julius
GTGAGGGTGACAGAGCCCTGGAACAGGCTGCCCAGAAAGGCTGTGGAGTCTCCTTCTCTGGAGATCTTCCAAACCTGCTTGGACACAGTCCTGAGCCACATGCTCTATGTGACCCTGCGTGTGCAGGGGGGTTGGACTAGATGATCTCTAGAGGTCCCTTCCAACCTTAAGCATTCTATGATTCATAAAAAGATGTAAGTATTTGTAGGGCATGCATCATCCTATTCTTAAGAAAAAGGCATCTAACATAGCTTAGGTGAAATACACACTGGTATCTCTGTTTCTCTCCACCAGACAGTAGGAATACATAAGACAAAGAAGTCCATATAGCAGGAATCACACTCTTCCATCAACAAGAGAACTTCTTTCAGTATGCCATTCTTGTCCTACAGACCAATGCAACTCTTTTTGACTTTATCTCTCTCTGGAGGGGGGCAATTTTTTAAGATAAAAGCCTTGCTATTTCTTTATATCAGAAAGAGAAGCAATACAGACCAGCCAAAAAGAAAAGGCCGGGTCTGTATGGGGAACAAGCTTCTCCAGGCTCCCCTAAAGTAGATCTTAACCACTTTTTCCTCACCTATATCAAACATTTGTCTCTTATGTCTCCTAAAACAAAGCAAACTTGCACCCCGACCTGTTTCTCCAAAGAGGCCAACTGTTCAGTTGACTTTCCTTTGTATCTTTTTTTTTTTTTTTTTTTTTTTTTTGGCGGGGGGGAGGGTGGGGATCAGATTATTAAAACCAGCTTGTTAGTTTTGCTTTCTTATTTTCCTAGAGAGCTTCTGGTTAATGCAATTTCCTGTATCACTCCACTTCTGCAACATTTGGGTCACACAGACTCCAAGGAAACATTTTAAAAATAATGATCCCTTTAGCTATAGTGTCTCCTTTCCTTTGTTCTCTAATTTATTAACCCAGCAGTTCCTATATATCTGCAATATTCTAACATTGGTTAACAGTTTCCATGTGCATTATTTTTTTAATGGCAGGTTTGCATCAAACATTTCACCATCTCAAATCAGAATGGCAACCAACACGCTGAACTTTCTGCCACTACCAGTGTCTGCAGACTCTTTTTCACCCTCTTGCTTTCTGTTGTAAAATGAGGAGGGAGGCAGAGACCATAATGGGATGTATTAACTTCCTTCCTTCTGCAGGCCCAGTTTCAAACACATGATTAACCCTGTACAGCAGAAGAGGCATTTAATCTCTGTATTTCATCCAGAAGTCGGCTAACAGTATTTGGACTTAGATTCATAGAAAAGCTGGGCTGGGAAAGAGCATTTAAATCATCCCCATGCCTCCTGGCAGACTATGTCTGCATCGTTCTTGATGTATCTGTCTTGCCATCTGTCAGGAATGATGCCTGTATACTCAGCGTTACCATATATCCCTCAAAACTGCAGCCAAATTTGCCAGAGAGGAGCTGGCAGATTATAATGGAATCCTAGAAACTGTAACTGGAAATTCCAGATTATAACTGGAATCCACATTGACCATCCAAACCTTATTTAGGTGGGACACTAACAACTCAGAAGACACCTTTTCGGAAACTAATCTTGATCTAGGATTGTCCCTGTTTCTAGAGCTTGTGCTAACATCTTAAGGGAAAACAGTGTTTTCTCCTTGCTGCTGTTTCTCTCCAGCACCAGGCATTTCCTGTTTCCTCCAGCAGATGGGAATTGCAAGAAGCTTCTCAACTGCCAGGTAAAACTACATTTTATGCTCCCTGCAAACAAGCTCTGGTACATGACCTTCAACTACCCCCTCCTTCCACAGCAGTCCTCTCTCATTCATCCACTAGCGTCTTTCTCTGTTCCTGCTCTTAGTTATATCTCAGATTGGGATGATGCAGGACACACAGTGGATGGGAGAAGGCAATGCAGAATGCAGCTGTTTTAGCCCAAAGTCATGAGAATTAGATTTTTTTTCTCTTCACACCACTTCCTAGCTGCTTAAGCAAAGCCTCTGGGGCTCAGCTTCACACTGTGTGAAGCTCTAAATTGTGACCATGCAGATGCCAAACTCACACTATTCTCCCCCAAACTCACACTATTTTCCGTGCTAACCAACTCCTCTCTTGCTCATGCAGTCCCCTGAGCTCGGCGGGTAGCACAAGGCCTTGCTTGAAAGAAACACAAATTGAGTCCATCTAGACTCAATCCACCTCCATCTATGCTAGATACCTTGGTACTACTGTGATCCATGAAGACTTCACCTCAGCAGCACTCTCCTAACTTAGACCTAAGCAACATGGAGTGCAAGAAAGGTGCCTGTCCTTCCTGCACAAGGAATTGGCAAGAGAAAATCCAGTATTTCCTAAAAGGAGCGTGCTCAGAAGCTCTCATCAACACCATGGTCCATGAGCTCATGAAGCTGCAGCTGAAGATGTTTCTACTAGCAGAGTCCATGGCCCAAAAAGGACCATGAGGCTCTACAGAACAGCATACAGCCACTCTCTCACATGGATACATATCCATCTTATGACTCACTGGATGCTTCCTTCCCTCCACCCTTTTTCCAAGCAATACAATATAGGACTGGGATTCCTGACACCTTCCTTCAGATATTCATACTACGAGCATCCACGTATGGACTAGTCATGCTCTCTTCATAATTAACCTCTCTAAAATAGGCCTGCTGGGTTTTCAAACACCCTTCAATGCCTCATGTTTTTCCCTGTTGATAACAGCCAGAAAACAGGGAACTAATTCAGGTGGAGATGCCTGTCTGGTGCATAAGTATCTGACCTGAGAAGTGATGGCTCCCAACTGTGACTCACAAGTCAGTGATTAAACAAATTTGGAGATCAGCCTATGGGCACTTGTGTGCACTGGGACACATGTGACTTAACAGATGTATTAATGAGATGATGAATAAGCTGAGGACATGATGGTAGCGTACAGGTTCGATCGAGTTTTGGATCCAATATCCATTGAAGTCTTCCCAAAGCTTTAGAGAAGGTTTGAATCTTTATATGAGGCAGGATAATAACTAACTAATAACTGGGAACTGAAAAAGCCTGCAATAAGCTGTATAACTGTTTTTTTGTTTGTTTTAAATGTCGACATTTGGTAAAAGCTCTATTCTTTTAAACCTCACTAGAAAATACATCTCAGAGAACCACCTTTTTTGACAAGGGTACAGGAAGAAATGGAGTCATTTTCAGAGTCGTCTCTATCTAAACTAATTTGCTTAAGTGTTTTTAATAACAACGGTGATAGCTGCCCTGACAACACTCTCCCCTCATATGATGAGGGGGAGGGCGATGGGGGAGCTGAAAACGGAAGCTGGAGGATGCATGTTCTTTACTACTTCACCAGCGTTATAAATCAAAATATAAATAGCAAGTGTCACTGCTCTGTTGCAGAAAGCAAGGGCGGGAGGGGAAAACCTGGCTAAATTCTGTTCTCAATATGTGCGCAGTCCGTCAAGACAAATAACAGTGTCTCCCACAGCAGCACTTGTGTCTCTGGTTCTTGTGGATAAGTAGGGTATGACCTTGCCTAAATTCCACTCACACGCCAGAACAAATCTTCATAAGCCCCAGCTGTTCTCCAAGATGTCTCTCAACATATCAGTCCCCAAACAACTCTTTTGTGCATCCTGATTCTTCCTGCCTCCCAGTTATTTCTGATTCATGTATGCTGGTAGAGGCGCAAGGCCACCACAGCACAGAAAGTCCACAGCGAAAGCAAATCACTCTATGAGCAACCTCCTCAGGGAAAAAAAAAAATGTCTGCATACAAAAACAAAGTGAAAAAAGAAACAAATAATAGAAGTTTAGTCACCAAACAATTAAGATAGAAGTCAAATTTCTGCTTATAATGCACTTGCAGAACACCAGAGCTACTCCATCGCAGCAAGTGAGCTTCTTGTGGATTTACGGTGGTATATGACCCCAGAGCTTGGCCTCTTCTGTTAATGTGATGGCAGTTCTCTTGCCGGCTGCAGTGTCCCTGAGCACCACTGTAGGTTGTTATCGTTGCTCCATGAAGTCAGGGGTTATTAAAAGATCAAGCTGAATTACATCTTTTCTTGTGCCAGGATAAATCTGCAGCAAGCCTGCAGGCTTCAGGAAAATTGCTCCAGCCTTACGCTTGCAAATAGTGCTGCTTTCATAAGGATTTCTTGTGTTTTTGGCTAAAACAAAATAAAACTAAGGCCCCATTACTGCACTGCCCATTTAGGTTACAGGCTAAATTTGTCCTCTCAGATACAGACATTCAGCTCATAGTGAAGTTAATGCTGGTGAGTGTTTGGTCCCGAGGAGGGAACGTGGTCCTAAGCGTTGGGTTACCGCAACCAGTGCCAACCTCCGCGAGGAGAGACAAGGCACATACTAAACCCAAGAAGATCCCTGCTTTCAGGCCAAAAATACGGATACATTTGTTAGGGGAGGTCTTCCCTCACAAAACACCACTTCAACTCTACAAAACAACTAGTCAGTAAAAGCTCTACAGCTAGTCTACTTTTGACCCTCAGTACCTGTGCTCCTGAGAGGGGCTACATTAAATCCACTCTCTTAGCCAATTTGTGTGTTTATAGACATGCAACAATCCTGCTTATTGTGCTGGGCTGAGTCTATTTGTGTCTCCAGAAAACATGTGGTACAAGGACATAGGTGGGAGGAATTGTGTTTCCTGACCTTGGTGAGTGGCTGCTCTGGAATGAAATATCTAGATGTGATGACAGAAGAGAAACCTGTGTATAACCTAGAGCTACAGTTCGGGTTGTAAGTTGTCTGCAGCACTGTGATATTTAATCTCACACACACCTCAGGCTCATCAGTGGGAGAAACAGGAGTCTGCCCAACACACTGCCATCACAGATGCCCCTACAGGGCTATGATTTAGTCCACAAAATACGGCCTGGACACAGCAGTGAGGAAAAGGTCCATGAATTTCTCCTCACCTTGCCTGCTTAGGTCCAAGCTTGCCATACGGAGCTCATGAGGACAATTCACAGAACCACAGGACAGTTGGGGCCAGAAGGGGCCTTTGGAGATCATCAGGTCCAATCCCTCTTCTCAAACAGGGCCAGATAGAGGAGGTCCATTTCCAGTCAGGTCTTGAACATCTCTAAGGGTGGAGACTCATAGTCCCTCTAGGCAATTTGTTCCGATGTTTGACCACCCTCACAGTAAAGAAGTACTTCTTTATGTTCGAGAGGAATTTCCTGTGTTTCAGGTTCATTACCCCTTTCTTGTCACAGTATTTCCTGAGGGCAAGGGAATATTTCTTTTCTGTCCTGTGACAGCACATATGCCAGAAATCTAGCATTTCTAGGCCACTCACATCCTAGTGTACAAAGACAGCTTGAGCATATGGAGTAATGTCGGTACCATTTGGATCAGCATGGAATAGATACACTTATATTACACTAACTTGATCAACACGTGGTCTTTGGTCCTGAGGGCAAAGTGTCCTGCACATCCCTCAGGCACAAAGAAAAGTCACTAGGGAAACTGGACAGTACTTGCTTGTACTACGTGAGAGCGGTTGTGTTCATCTAAACCACCTGCTTCACTAGAGACCTAAACACAGCAAACCTCTAACCAGGACCTCTGTGACCACAGTCGGACCTGACAAAGCTTTCAACTTTCTCCCTTCTGCAGAAGGAAGAGCAGCCCAGCCTCACAGTGACCATTCTTCATATATTAATCCATCTTCTTACCCACCCTCTTGTAACCAGCATCTTCTTCTCAGTCTCTCAGTCTAACAGGGCTTCCTCCTGCTCCAGATTACTGTAATGATGAGTCTGAGGTCTACCCAACTTCTTCCACTCAGTCATACAGTTATGCAAGCGTGCTTACACCTTCTCTCATCTTACCCTCCATGCCTGGAACAACAGCCTTTCAAAACAGTTTCAAAGGCTATTCTGCCTTTTTAAATCTCTCTCTTACAGAGACTATGGGAAACTGTCCATGGGCAACAAATGGTGAGCCAGTGTTTTCAGCTGCCACAGAAAATTCTGCCAAACATAAGATTTCTGAGGGACACTTTTTCAACTGAAGAAAAATAAATGTTTTCTGAGAAAAAAAAAAAATCAAGAACTTAGGAAAAAAAATGAGGCCATGAAGAAATAAAAATTATAGCTTTCATATCAGATTCATCCATGAGAGCACATCTGCGAACACTACTGCCAGGGACCCCTGGGATAAAACCATCCCTTTCCTATACCGCATTATTACTATTAATTTCTCATGTCCACTAAAAACAACTAAATCCATAACCCTGAAGCTTCCAACTTAGGCTCTGCTTTTCTATCTCCTTGCCTGTCAGCGTGTCCCTGCTCTTGTGAAGAGCTGTGGTCTATCTGCGCACAAGGTTGCAAGATTTGCTCTTTCCTTCCATCATCTTCCTTTTTAGCCTTTTATCACCTTTCCTACTTCCATATTAACCATGATTTGTGACTTCTGCTATAATTCACTCCTATTTGCATTGTTAATTCTTCAGGATTGTCCTTTATTTAAACATTTATACATTATCTCATCCTTAGCTCCTGATCAGGGCAGGACTAATTAGGGAGAGCTTCCTTCTACTGCCTTGATTGCTGATGATTATAATGCAGTAAGGAAAGAAGGATTGTAAGAAGCACTGCTGAATGTTTTTACTCACCATGGAGGATGTCCCAATCATCCCCCATAGGCACCTATGTTCCATTTCATGATAAATTCTCTCCTTTAGCTGTTTATGCGCTGGCAGCCTTGGGTAATGACTGCCTGAAATGATCGTCGTGGCTGCCTCGTCCATGCACAAAGATGATTTCAATAATTTGGTGCAAGCTAATACATTTTTTTTTTCTCACAAAAGAACTGACATTTTATCATTGCAGGTTTTGTTTTTCTAGTCCATAATCAAGGGGATTAAGATTTTTTTCTCCCCCTAAACCTAGGTATTCAATACACTTTGATGAGAAGATAAAAACCCAACAAGTATTCAGTGAAAGAGTTTCTCTGTGAAGAGGCTATTGTGTTCCTGGAGAAGAAGCAGAGTCATCCCTGATTCAAGGCTCAGTAACAGGACAAAACATTTCTTTCTGCCCCATTTCATTCAAAATCCACTCTCAGCATCCGTAATGCTGCTCAGTGAAGCTCACAGCCAGGTTTCCCAGCTATCCTGAGGCTTTCCATTCTGTTCTCCTGGCCACAAAGCCTCTCCCTGCCTGCAAGCACTTCCCAGCCAGTTCAGAGCTGCCATCTCCATCATCATGCAAGGCACTGCAAGGCAAGGCGCAAGAACGTTATCCTTGTCACACCGCACGGCACGGGCCTCGACAGCTCCGTGATGGTGTCAGTCAACACCCGCAGAATAAAACACAGTTTGGCCACACAGGAAACACATTGTAGACAACGCAGAACAGAGCTGAGCTGCATTCACCAGCCCTTTCTTTCTCACCAGGATGGCAGGGTGAGGATGCCCTGAAGAGCACATGACTTGTTAAAACTCCTTTTGCTTCCCTACTACAATGTCAAGCTCAAGAGATGCAACAGAAGTTGCAGCAGGAAGAGAATCAGACTGAAGGCTATTTATACAGATATCCACCAGCTTCATAATGTCCCCACTCTCCTTGGTTTATCAACTGGAAATTTTCTGCCTTTTAGAGCTGGTATTTCCTGTGCTTGTTGTTGTGCATCTTGGAAATGAAGGGGTTGCTTGTGCTTGCATGAGGATAAGGAAAAAGGAAATCTACTTCTCTTTTGATTCAAAATCAAACAAAATAAAATAAATAAGAATCTGGGCAGTTAATTTCTGAAAAGCAATCCATCCCCAAACAAGTTGAATGTGATGCGGAAATGACCATTTGCAAGAAAACAATAAAAATGTTACACAGAGTTTATCACTCGCAAATCTCAGGGCTCTTTACCGCTCAGTTAAATATCGTAAAATTCATTTTACAGATAACCGAACCCTACATCCGCATTGCACACATGATACCGCGCTGATGGGGTAAGAGACAAGGTACAGCAACACAAAATCCACCCCATCTGCCTTTCACTCCGTGTCGCCTATATCCTTCACACCCTCACACTTCCCTGCAGCATTTCTGCCCCTCAGTACTCTCAGGAGCAAGAGGGCCAAACACATGAATGTATTTTTGCACCTAGGTGGAACTAAAAATACCCCAAAATGGGGTGACCCAGTTCTGCCCCCCCAAGCTGCTCAAAAGCAGTGGTGTTACAATCAGGTACAATGCGACCCCAAGGCATCATCTGCTGCCAAGGCAGCTGTGGGTAATTTCAAAAGCAATCTGAGCTTATTGCACGCGCATCATCTGAGCTAATACTCTTCAGCTTTGCTACTGGATGTGATCTGGGTGGTGATGACAAATTAAAAAACTCCAGCAGGCTTGAGAAATCACAGAATTAACACAAACAAGCAATGATACAGAAAGCACCTGGCAATTGGCTGCGGCAAAGGGTTTGCAGTTTATACTGCCTTTGCCAATGTTTTCTTTTCAGACAGGCCTACGAAGAAGAGTCAGATGCTCTGGCTAGGATATAAGTAGAGGCAAGCAGAGAACAATGTTGCAACATGGAAACAAATTGTCATGATAAAGGCTGAACACAGACTGCAGTCTGGTGTGAATCAAGAACACGATCCTCTGAAGGCTTCTGTGTCAGCATAAGCAGATGGTTTATGAACAACCTTGCAAGGGGCTGCTCATCTGCAGCCGTGAACACGTAGCACTGAAAGAGCAAGGTCTTGGTTAGTCCTATACATCACATCAGGCATTCAGGTTAGGGGTGTTTATACCACTGAACGCACTTTATCTTCCTTTCCTATTTTGAAAATCACTTGCAAAGCCTAGGCAGAGAACAACACTCTGCTTACACAAATCCTCACCAAGCTAACATATACCCATTAACACATATCCCAAAAAGGTGAGAGGATCTCCGAGAGAACATCACCCTGAAAAGCCACAAAGTTGGCCAGTACTTCACCGACTTCCCAGCCTGCTTCAGAGCCCTTGATGATTTAACCCAGGCAACAAGCACAGAAAGCCCAAAGCTGTCATCAAAACTTACGCAGTCATCCAATCACCTTCTTCAGAAGAATCAAAATGGAAGGATACACAAACCTGGAAAAGATCCCAAGGAGGAAAAGCAAAAACTTGTCATGCTGGCGAATTAAAGCTCTGTGACTCTCCTTCCTTCCATCCCTCCTTCCTTGTCTCTCCCTCTAATCCTGTCCACTTCAGATGCAATGGTGGGGTAGCCAGCGCATTTGTGAGAAGCTCCAAGAGTCAACTGAGTGACTTTCCTTGAAAGGAAGCTCTTTTGAAGTAGAAAAAAAAAGTTAGCTCCACCCTGGCAGTGTAATTGGTCTCTGATTATACCTCCCTCTGCTATGAACCTGTTGTGAGCGGATGGCACTGAGGTTCCTGTCCTCCACTGCATCTCACAGGCTGCACAGGGAGAGAGAAGTTTCCAAGTCCATCTGCAAACAGGGTGAATTGTCAAGGGTGTCAGTTTAGGAGAAGCCTTCCCTAAGCTGAAAACAGGATGGCTACCTCCCTCCTCCGCAAACTCCAGCATCCTAAAGCAGCCTGGGAAGTTCTCCAGGATATCTGGCACAGCAGGCCTAGAGTACAACTCTGAACAGCCTAGACATCAGCGAAAGAGACCCCGATAACTCCCCAGGGCCCTTGCTGGCATCCAGGTTCAACACAGGTGCTCAAAAACACCAGCCCTGTGGCCTCCGGAAAGGAGGCTCTCTTAGGAGGGCATCTGCTCCCACCCTGAGCACAACCCAGCTCCACCACAACAAGCGGAATCGTTTCAGAGCAGGTGCTCTCTGCTTGTCCTTCCCCAGCGCACATTTCCCATAAGGATGTGACAGAAGATGCTACACGGTTGGGGATGTGCAGTCCTTTCCTCGGACAGCAGCGAATAAACAAACTAAACTCTGGTCCAGGATCCCAAGGCACTGGCTGTTCCAGAAAATCACAGGTCAGAGTACAGCACTACTACTCTTTCCAAATAGCTCTGCTTCTCTCCCTCCTTTTCTCTCTCTCTTTTTTTTTTTTTTTTTTAAATAGCATATTCAGTAAAATCTTTATCTCATCCTGCACCAGTAACCTTCATAAATAATTTGCCATTAGCATGACTCAACTGAGTGGCTTTTCAGCTGCTCCAGTCGTTTTCTTTTCCATCTGTGAAATGACAGCGGCAATTAAAAAGCCCATGAAAAACTTTCTGCCCCTGCGAAGTGTCTCTCTAGTCTGTGCAACCGGAGGAACGTACAGCTGAGAGGTTAGTTGCATTGTAATCACAATTTAAAGAGTTTCTTAAAAAGGAACTGATTACACCCAAGAGTTTAACTTCATTAGCATTCAACATGCTTGCATACAATATAACTGAAGTCTCAAGCTTGAACGGCCGGGCTGGGTTTTTGAAGTCTCCTCCTTCAAAAGGAAATGCAGCTCAACAGTGCGCAGCGGAGGAGGGATGGAGGCAGTTCATTTCGTTTTACCACCCAAATGAGCTTTCACACTTACCACAGTGCTAGCTAAAGAATACTACAAATAGTATCTGAAAATGTTTTACCCAGTTAATAAGCTACAACATTCACTGAAAAATGAACTTCAGCCTGGCTGTCTTGTTGCATACTGCTGCAACCAAGAAACACCTAAAATACATCAAAGAAACTAGCAGGGGAAAATATTTCCCGCACTTTTTTTTTCCAGTTTGTTTGGTGTCTGTGTTCAATAACATTCTGGCTGTAGCCATTTTTTGCTGCTTTTCTCAGTCATTTTCCCCTCTTCTTTTTGTTGCCTGAAGTAACAACACTTTTTAAAGTCAGGAAAATGTAATTATGAAACCATTATCACTTGCAAAAGGTGTAGAACTTGACAGTAATATAAACTCGTATAAAAAAAAAAAAAAAAAAGCCTTCTGGCTGGATTTGCTGGATTTCAAGTTGACCACGGGTCATAAATCCAGTACCAGGATGAGACACAATAACTGAAGCTGAGCAAAACAGCTGTGTCCCGAGTAAAATAAACCTGCCAACAATTCCCACGAGTTCCCCCAAATTTCTCTCTGCTCTTGAGCCTCTCGGCCAAGATGCTGAGTTCTGGGGCAGTGCAGACCCAGGTCCCTAGGGCACCCACAGACTTGCTCCCTCTCGCACGGACGTGGCCCTTCGTGCACCCAAGGGTCTCACTGTGGCCGCTTCCCGACACCTCCAGCACCTCGCACTGCTCCGCAGACCGCAGCTCCCGGCTCGGCTCAGCCCAACGCCGCTCCACTCACCGCGGTTCCGATCAGCTCAGAGCAGTTCAACCCGCTTCAGCCCCGTTCGGCTTTGCTCGATTCGGTTCAGCCCCGTCCCGCTTTGCTCGATTCGGTTCAGCCCCGTCCCGCTTGGCTCGGCTCGGCTCGGCTCGGCTCCCCGCAGCGTTGCCGTCCTCCTCGCCGCCCGCCACCCCCGAGGCTGCCCTCGCCGCCTCTTCCTCCTCCTCCTCCTCCTCCTCCTCCTCCCCTTTTGCGCCACCTGGACCCGCGCCCGCTCCGCCCCCGGCCTCCCCAGGGCGCAGTCCCCGCGTGGGGAGGGCTGCGACTGCAGGGGGAGCATCGCGGCGGGGAGCCCCGTGTCCCCTGCCCGTGCTTCGGGCGGGGGAAAGCCGTGGTTCGGAAGAGGAAAGGGAAAGGGAAAAGGAAAGGGGAAAAGGAGGGGAAAAGAAAAAGATGGAAAAAAAAAAAGAAAAAAAAAAAGAAAAAGAAAGAGAGAAAAAAAAGAAAAGAATGGGAAAATAAATATCTGCGACAATCTGATTTTGCTTAGGCTACAGATCCTTCTTGCTGTGGCTAGTTGAGGAGGCCCTCTTGGCAGAAGGGAAGTTAAGAGAACTGCATCTTTCCTCATTAATTTGTCCCATCATATCATGTTCTTGGCCACTGAGTGTTGAAAACAACTGTCTTTCATGTTAGCCCTGACTTCTTGAACTAGGTTTTTGGGTTTTTTTGTTTGCTTGTTTGTTTTTTCTTAATCCAAAACAAAGCTATGGTTGTGCTGTTTGGTATACCCCTTTCAGGGCTTGTGTGTGTCAAAAGTGGATTTTATCCAGGACTTCCCCAGATCTGCTCCGCTGTTCCCAAGGCTTCCTCCCACGCTCTGGGATTAGGTGATGCTACAGGGACAAGCGGGCAGGAGAAAGGAATTGCCTGGGAACCTGAGAGATAACTGATTAGAAGGGAAGCAAATGTGGGAGCCAAAGGGTTTGGGAGCAGTCCAGCAAGAATCTTGGACATCAAGAAGTATGTCCTGCAGAAGCATGGCCAGATGCTGGGCACAGCACCTGCCCTGTGACAATATTCGTCTTTGCCATCCATAGAAGTCAAACAATGTGACATACATGGACTGCAGATGTCCATCACACCTCTTACAACACGAGAGACATACCTATAGGAGTTGGGGTGCCTTATTTGATGCTGTCTGTAGGTCCTAAAACTCCTAGGCAACTGCTGAAGTATCTCAGGTGCTGGGTGCCTAAAAAATCAATGGAGAAAGGATTTGAGAAGTAGACTATGCAACTTTGCTGCTGTGCTGGAGATAATTCTTACCTTTTCAGATGATGAACATGCTACTTGCCAGAACTGTGGAAAGAAGAGATGCTTTTTTTCTTTCTTTCTTTTGGAGATCATCAAAATTAATCATTTAGGAATTTTAGGAGCTCTAAGTGCTCACTTGAGTATTCTGGGATGTTGGTTTGAATACTGTTGTAGAAAGGCAAGATGTGATTGTTTTGTCCTAGCTGCTGATTCCTAAAACATGAAGTATTCAATTATAGAAAGGGAAGGGAGGGAAAGGGGAGAGTAAAAAGGAAGAGCTGCTGGTCTTCAGGAAATCAGGAAGATGAACTTTCAAGCAGCATTTCTCCTGTATTTGCTGGAACAATTTGAGCCAAATATAATACATATCCTTGCTATCAGCAGAAAAAAAAAAGGAAAACATTTCATGAGGCAGATGATTTTGCATTTTAATTGCTAACATGCCATTAAATTATGTATCTATCTTTCCTGACTGCATCACAGTTCATTATATTGGGTGATGACGGAGGGTGTTGATACTGCAAACAGATATACAAAGTTCTTCAATGTCAACTGAAAGTGCGCAGCAGATAATTAAAATGTAACTCCAGAATTTGCCTGGATCTTTAAGGGAAATTGCTGACAAAACTACCCCTTGTTAAATTTGCAGTTCCATCAGTTGCTGTTGCTGCAATTTTCAGGAGTGTCCTGGCATTGCAGAAACGCCCTTGCCTTCAGGGCAGAGCTGGGACATCAGCTGCAGGTATCTCCAGGAAAGGAAAGGCATGAGGAGGCAGCAAGAAGCGATGGAGATGTCACTGGACTAAGAGTAAGCGAGGCAGCAGATCTCTGAAGACCGGCTGTTCGGAAACAAAATGAACTTTCTTTTTAGTTGCATGATATAGTAACACGGTGAGTAGAAGACTGTGCTTAGACTGGATGCATGCAAGGCTGGAACACCGGAGCGGTGCATTCCCAGCTGCAATGCAGCCCCACAATCTGTTCTGCGACCCATTTGTCTTTGCACTCATAAATGCACCAGTTCCCTAGCTGTGTGAGTAAGGGCAAGATTGCAAATCTGGAAAGACTTGGCAGGTCACCCCTGTCCCAAGAAATGCCCCTTCTAATAGTTTGTCTGATTTGTGCCCCTGGCAAGTGATGGAGGGTCCGCACCTGCCCCAGGCATTTCGGAGTTGCCCAATGCGGCTGGAAGGCATTTCTTTCATATACAACCTCAACCGTCCTTGCTGTGCTTTAAGCCCCCTTCTTCTCATCCTAACCACTGGGGAAATGAAGAACAGATTTTTCCTTTCTTTTTTTCACAGCAGCTTTTTGCATATTTAAAAATGACAACACCATAGCCTGGGAGACAGCTGCCATATTAATTACCCAGCTGACAAAGAGCTTCCACTGGAACATGAATCAACTGCTGTGTATTATTATTGTCATTTAATTTGTCTTGTACATCTAATCAGGCATTGCCTTCTACAACAGACGAGGCTACTCCTGTGGGTGTAGGTATCTGGAAACCAAAAGCCCTTAAAGCTGCATCTTTCTGGTGGAAAATATCACCACAAGCCGCTGTGTTTTCTTTCCTGTATTTGAAAACCACCCACATTTTCAGTAAAAAAAAAAAAAAAAAAAAAAAGAAGAAGAAGAAGAAGAAAAAAATTTATACTGATTGAGTGTTTTGCCCAGGCAATGGGTCTTCTTGAATGGTTTCATTCTCAAAATAATTGTCTCTGTTGTTTGTTTTTTTTTTTTACAGAGGGTTATTTACAAGTTCTTTCTTAATTTACAGAAAATAGCAGGGGGAGGAAATAACTAGAAGACACATTTAATAAGTGCTGGGGAAGACAGTCAAAAATTCTTCTTTGCTTTAAATTCATTGAGACTCATTTAATGAGCAACTGAGTCAAAGCACTCAGAAAAAAAGAGAAAAAAGAAGAAAAAAGGAAAGAAGAAGGAAAGAAGATGGAAGATGGAAAAAAGAAGAGAGAAGAAGGAAAAAAAGAAGTCTAAGTGATTCTCAGTGTTAAAATAACACTAGAACTGGGATTTTTTTTCCCCTTTCTTTTTTTCTTTTCTTCCCTAAAGTTTTGTTCTGCTTGAAGTGTACACTGCATGTCAGGATGACACTTATGCTTCAGTCTCTTCTAGCAGTTGTAAGGAAGAGGCTTGGAATGAATCCGCGAGGCCACTTCATTCTTCACCTCTGAGGCAAGTCCAACGCATCCAGGCCAGTCCTGCCAGATGTCCATCCATCCCATCACACACTTCCAGTTCGGGAGCTCCCTGAGAAGAGGGCAGGAAATGCAGTGAGCAAATTGAACGCCTTGCAAAATGCTTCGTGACAGTGCATATTTCTGAGAGGCTTCGCCAGAAAGAGCAGGTAAGCTTGGGAGAATCCACAGGGCACAGTTTGATGTCATTGCCTTTACATCATCGTGGAGATCTTGTGGCTGGAGCCGTTGCATCACCATCTGAGAGCTGCTCATCTCCTGCAAAGACTGCCTGAACACACGACACAAACCATAGTCCTGACCCATAAAGTTTATTCTGTTCTGATTTTGCAAAGCTTTTCCTCAGGACCTCACTCACTTCTCTTGAGCTCAACCCTTCAGTATCCATGTCAACATCCATGAGCTGATGTTGTTTGAAATAATACTAATTAAACAGATGCTAAGAATACAATTTAGGGCCCATGGAGGCAAGGCCTTCACCTGCCCATTCCCACACTCTGCCTCCCTCCTGCCTTTGTCCTGTCTCTTCACCCTGGTGAAGGTTCCTCACTTTGCTGACTCAACTGCTTGTGTCTGTGTGCTCTGAACCAGACCAAAATGGTCTGAACTAAAGAAAATTAAAAAAAAAACAAGAAGAAAGTAAATAAAAAAAAAAAAAGAGAGAGAGAGAAGGTCTATCCTTTGCCTGTACCCAGGATCATTTTCTCAGGGCACAGCCATGTGAAGAACTGGGTGGGCAATGACCTCTTCCTACTCAGCTCTGTAGCCAAGAGGTTTGTGATGTGAAACTGGATGGTCCAGCATGAAGAAGAAGTGTGGTGCTTTGAAACTTCCGAAAGGAAGAAGAAGAAAAAAATTAGCAGGTCATTTGTGAGCAGAAATTTCTCTCTTCTCCCATGGAAGAGTGTCCCATTACTTGTGCTAGAGTGATACTCCCTCGCATGCTTCAGCATAAGGACACCATCGCTCGTGAGGAGTTTCCCTGAAATGGAGATCTTGGAAAGCCAAAAGGACTCCAAGCTTGCCCTGATTTTATTCTTTCCCTGGGTGTTTGTCATTGACCACTTTTGGAGAAAAGCTGTTGTGTTCTGGCATGGCTGGGCTCTCGGTGCACATTTTCTGCCCTACTTGGCTGCTTTATGTCCTTAATTAATTTCATGGGGAAATCTGAAGGAAAAAAAAGGACAATAATCATCTTTGAAATCAAATTGGGCTCTTTTTGTCAATGCATTTATATATCCTCTGTATTTACTATCTTCCCAGTTAAAAGAGCTTTAGGTTAAATCAGTCTGGATTAGCTAGGGAGGAGCCAGGGACGTTCAACACTGAGCAGGATTTCAAGTACGTCCACATTCATCTTTACGACCTGCACTAGTATTCAGCACAGAAACATGTGCCGCCCTAGAGAGCACTCTAGGGACAAGATTCCTGGGAGGCTGTTCAGTCTTCTGCTGCCCCCATGCTGACAACACAGGGCTTTTTGTCTTGAGCATCAGAGTAGCTTTGGTTTTAGGTTTGGAAGTCCTAGTTCTGCGCCTTGATGCTGACAACTCGCTCCATCGTGTCCTCCCTTGACTGATATCTATACCAAGCTATATATAATACATATGCCAAGCTATATAAACATGCATAAACTGTATAAACTATAGCATAACTGAAATATGAAATGAGCATTAGAGGTGAAAGGTGCGTATGATGGTGTGGAGCTCTTTTCCCAGGAGATGGGCTCCTGCAGCACCATTGTCCAGGGCTCAGCTTTCATGCAGAAGTCTTACACCCTACACAGTTTGAGTCATCCTCACCAAAAAACGTAAATGTTTTTGTATCACTTTTGTGTTTTCAGCTGACAGAGAGTTACAGTTTCCTACTTCTCAAATAAAAGTAGTTTGTCCAAAAGAGCAAAAAGACACTGTGAGGTTAATATGAATTTGGGTCCTAAACAGCTGGTGTGTTCTCTAATGAGGAACAACCCAGTGGTTGTGCTTTGAGATTCATTTATTCTTCCCTCACTTGCTTATAGAGCCAGCAAGTAAGGTCACTGAGTCCCAAACAAGCTGTGAGCTCTGCACCAACTCCTGGCATTAAATAGCCTGCGTCATAGCGAGAAGTTTGGAGGATGAAAACCCAACAGAACGGGTCGTCTAAGGGAGGACCAAAGTTTCTCAAATCCAAGTTAGTAGCACCTAACAGTCTTTGGGTTTTATTTGTCTCTTTGTTTGTTTTTTTAATACATTTATCCTTATTGTGCCCCCAAGAGGGATGGTTTTCCCTCCTTTATAGACACGAGTTTGAAGCCTGGAGAGACAGAAGGGCAATGTCTATGTTTTGGTAGCAGCCACCCTGTGGAATTCAAACCTCCAGGGCAGGGAGGCAGAGCACTCCCTAGGAGAGGATAAGCAAGAAAAGCTTAAAGAGCTTTAAAAGAGCTAAAAAGATAAGCAAAAACACAACTCTTTCCATGCATTTTACATATCTCCTGTTGACTATCCAGGAAGAGGTCTGATGATCCATGAAGATCTTTGTAAGGCTGCAAGATTTCTCTGAATTATCTCTGACAGTTTCTCTTGATCATTAGCATGCTGATTGTTCTGAATTAGCCTATTCAAAAGGAGCGAGGAGGTGTGTAGATGTCCTTCTCTTTCCCAATGAAATTTTGCTAGTAATGAATTATGCATCTGAGCGCTGCGGTGTGTACAGTCTTAAATTTCTCCGAAATCTGCCTTATCTGTTGCAAAGTTAACATTAGCTGGGGTGTGTAGAGGCTGCTGACAGTAACTTCAGATCTGACCTCCTTGTGGTGAGTATTTCGGGTGAGGACAGGGTTTGCTGGCTTGCTTTCTTTTAGTGGTTAGGGTGAAAGGTCAAAACTTTTTCTTATTCATGCTGTGAAAATGTCTGATGTGAATGCATTTACCATCAGTGCTGGCTGATGGAAAAATGTCATGCTCCAGCTAAAAGAACACTGTCATATCCTTCATATTAGGGCTACAAAAATCTCAAAATTATGACTTTCTACAATAACCTCCGTTTACTGAAAGAGTCTGTCCAGGACACTTTCCCACCAATGCCCTTGGGATCCCTAGTAAGAGAAATAATGAACTCAATTTCTGGCAGCATAGAAGCAAGTGAGACCAGATGACATTAATTTTTTCCTCCTGAAAACCAAATCCCTTCATATCAGCTCTGTCAGGCAGAAGAGCTAGTCCTTATAGGTGGATGCTACTTAGAGAGATCTCAGCTAGCACCAGGAGGAGAAACTCGGAGCAATGTCCTGGGCAATTGTAGTATTGCAAAAGGGTATGGAAAGCTCACATAAGGCCAAAAAAATGATTTCTTTCTGTTACCAGCCACAACTAACTGCATATAACCAATTTAGGTACACAGAAGCAGAGTTAATTTTTCAGGGAGGCAAGAAACAAATAAGAGCTCTCAAAGCTTTTCATGGCCATGACTTTGATATATACTCTCTTTTCATTATTACTTTTCTAGGAATGACTGATGTCCACCCCACTCCTCCATCAAAAACATGGTCTCTCTGCTTTGTGTTCTCACATCTTCTGTGGTCAGGATGCCTGGCAGGGTACAGAGAATTACTATAAAGGCTTCATACTTGAGTTGGAAGACCAAGAGAAAAAGAGAAATAAATTGAGGACAGATTAATGCTGTAAACTGCCTTCTGGACGCTCTGTAAGACTGGACATGAAATGCAGGAAGATAAGAAGGTTGGGATGGAGGGCCTGAAAAAGCTCTTGTACCAGCATGATGGTGATTTGGGGCAGTGCATATCCAGGACACTTGCCTGGGTAGGTGGAATGGCCAAGGATATTGCCTGACTTGTGTTGGTTTTGGGGGTGTTAGTGCTGCTGTCTCCCTTGCAGTACAGTGCAAAAATACCCGAGCTCATTTGAAACAAGCTCTTGCAGCTATTTCAAGGAGTTGCTCCGTGGCCGTGTAGATATGGAGGCGGAAGAGCTGATGGATCATATCAAAAAGACAGTATCTTGTCACGAGCTCGCAATCTCATTCAAGGATGGCCTCATCACTACAACACTAAGAATGCAACTTTGGGATAACCTAACAACTGTCTGCAAACGCTTTGGACCCCTGGCCGCTGCACCTGTAATGCTCTTGTTGTGTGTCAGACGAAGACCACGATGCTACTTGGTGACAGGGTCACACATCTGTTTTGAGGAGGTCATGACCTAAAGAGCGCCAAGTCCCTCGAACATCCTTCCCCCTAGCAGTCCTCCCAGTCATGCTATAGGGACCGCGTGCATTTACTCCACCCACTGAATTCTGGAATACTCTCTTATTATTAAAAGTAGGTCATTGTGGTAGCAGCTGGGGCTACTTCGTCTCTGGTACAGTTGGTTTGAGCACTTTGCTTTCCAGACAGCGATAAGTATAACTGCGTATGAATCATTTTGTTCTTACCTCTGGCTTCACTTGATTCTTAGAGTTCTCACAAAGGACGAGATGGCTGGAAGCCTGCTCAGGAGTGCCTGCTGATGAGAGGGAAAACAAAGGATGGTGAGGAAGAACAAAACTAAAATTGCCTTTCTGCTGACTGACCCACAGCTGTTTATTGCTGCCAGTGATTTCCTTTAGGACATACAAGAAAAAGTTCAAACATTACTCCGAAATTAATTGAATGTAAGCGCCCCCATGCAGGAGGCAAAATGCAGCACTTTAGCTATAGTAGAAGTTTATTTTGAAGGCTTAAGTGGAACTTAGGTAATAAGGCTTTATGTTTTATCTTTCAGCACAGGCTTGCAGATTGGACTGAATCCAGTATTGTGTAAGACATCAAGGAGCTATAATATTATGTGTCTCAAAAGTAACAGCTGAAGCCAGCAGTTCTTTTCATCTGTGCTTCTGGTTTGTGCTCAAAATACTCCCTTACAATTGCTGAGCACTCTAATATATGCTGTAGCATTAGTTACAAGTGCTTTTTCAGGTGAGGGAATCCAGGACTTTGTTTATTAGCAGCAAAATAAAGACTTAAATTCTCTTGAAGTTTCAAAATGAGAAATGCTAGAGAACCGGAGGAATCATAGAGGGCCAAAAATGATTTTAAAAGGTCACCGCACATAACTGAGAAGGGGAAGTCTGGTCTTCATGCCAACCCTAGGAAATACAGGGGCTTTTTAATATTCATTGTGAGTTTCCCTTAAAATTCAGTGCATCTTTAAATATGACACTGCACAAACTCCCCATCCATGCTATTTCTTAGGTCATTGCATGTTCAGTAATGGGGAATCAGCTCCACACAGCAGCTGGATCATGAAATACACAGGGTCTTGACTTTTTGTAATATCAATACACTTAGCATTGAAGACAATGCAGTTGGTTTTGAAATTTCATTCTAGTAGTGGTCCTCCTTCCTCCAGTGCCTTATAATTTGAATTGACAAGCCCTTTAGGACAGCAATTGTCACTTCCATAGGTCTGCAAACGTTCTGGAATGATGACTCTTTACCATGGCTGATAGCAAGATAATATTAAAATATGAATGCTAAATGACAACAGTGCTGATAAGGAAGTATATATTTCCTTTAGTGATAATACTCTTGACTAATGAAATTTCTGTAGAATTTTGCTTTAATGAAGAACCATCCATTTAGTTCAGAGCCAGATTGTCAAGACTGTAAAGTTAAAGAGACAGCTGCTTGTAAATCAGAATAAGTTCATTTACCTGACATTGATTTATTTAAACCCATCTCCAATTGTTTTAGAAGTTGGGATATCAATAGAAATATTCCTATTTTTTTTAACTCAGGGTTAGGGAAAGGAGTTGCCTCTTCTGAGGCTTTTGGGACTGAAGGAGTAAGCTGGTGGGAGAGAGTGGGGAGCTGAAATGACTGGATGCAGATGTTAAATGGATGCAGACGTTAAATGGACTGAACCCAAATGTTGGCAGGTACAAGAAATAGGATTATCTGTGGACAACAGAGGGGAACACACCTTGCAATAGCAACCAGCCAGAGGAAGCCCTTTCAGGTCATTTTATCTGCATAGGCATTCCTCCCTATGGTGTGAAAGAAACATACATGTAGACACCGATTCACCCATGCGCCAACCTTTCATCCTCGCTTCACAGCCTCTGTGCAGTGCCTGAGTCACCATCAGTTCCTCGATCGAGAAGAATTATGGACATAAGAGAAACAGGGAAGCCTTACAAAAGCATGACCACAGAAAAATATAACTCGAGGCACAGGAGAGCTTTCAGAAGAATGCATATGCACATGTATTTGCCCCCTCTGCCCCCATAGCACAATTTCCCTGGTGACCATGTTGCCAGTTGCAATTGGCTTGGGTAGGGGCTATTTCTCTGTGTTTGTGCAATACTTTGCAGTGCAAAGGGAGAAAGGGGAAGCAGTCACTTGTGACCAGGCGCTGGGCACTATAATAAGAGGTGGATGACGATACCAGTGAGGCTGAAAGGAAGGCAGGAAGTGCCGCTATGTGAGTGCGTAGGGTTTATTCAAAACCGTGTGACACACGCCTGTGTCATCCCTGGGTCAAGCAGTGAAATCCCTGCTGGGAGGGCACTTAAGGCCCTAGAATCAGAACAGCTCTGCCCAACGTGCTGAGATGCCACCAGATGTCTGCGAAATGTTCAGGTCCATTCAGTGATTCAACAGTAGAAAGCAAAAAAAGACAAAAAGCTAAAGAGATCTTTTTCATGCATGTATTCCTTTCACTTTGAATCCTTCTATACTGCTGGTCACACAAAAGAGAGTAAAACAGCTCCTCTGTTCAGTGGGGTGAAAAGGAAGATCAGGATCTCCCCTTGCAGATGAAACCAGTTTAATGACTCTGCCTCCTGGTGGACGGTGATCAAGAGAGCTGTTTCATGGGTATTTCGGCAGTGCCTCCAGGCAACCTAGTACTGGACTTGCTTATGTTAAGTGCTACAGATCTTATGACAACTCAAGAAACATCCTTCATATTAGTAAGAACTAGATATCATGCACAAAGTTTCAGTTTCACTCTGATCTGCCTTATCTGAATACAAATCTGAACCCTTCGTGTACTGTCAAATAACACTTAAAGCACGAAAATGTCTAGCATGCTGTTTATTGCCTTACCACTGTATCATGTTTCTCTAAGAGTTTTTTTCACTGACAGGCTTTTGTTTTAGCAGAAGAACAGTGATTTTGGTTTGCTCCTGGCTGTCAATGTACTCATCAGGGTCACTAGCATTGCAAGCCTGCTGCCATACAGCTCTATGGAGGAATCTCAGACATCCCAAAAGAGCTTTTTCACTTAGGAACAAATCCACACTATCAGCTGCTCTCAGCAGAAAATAGAAATACAATACTTGTCCTGGGTGAGAGTCTTCATTTAAAGATTAATAGCTTTTCATTAGTGATGTGCTCCTTGTTATAGATTAGGAACCCATCGGGCCTGGTGCTGAGAAAGTTATCTTCCAAAATGTATCCATCTGTAAATCAGAAATAAACCTCAAGTTAATCACCTTGGGTCACTGCAGAGAGATGGGTGTGCCAAGAGTAGCCTCATATATAGTATGTGTTCTCATCATTTGCAACTCAAAATCTTCTTTTTTTAGGTTAAATAAACTTCCACGTCTTGCCATAACCTTTGATCTGAAGTTTATAATTCAGAACAGAGATCCTGCAAGGCGGATGTTGACTGAGCAGCAGCTGGAAAGTGGCAGCTGCGTTACAACCTGGAAGGCTGGAAGCTGCTGAGGTTGAACCTGAAAACCCACAATTTTCCTGCAAATTAACTGAATCTGGTGATGTTTATATAATCACAGGACCAGTGGCCTGGGCCTGGTCATACTCAGCAGCAGATTAGTCTGCTGAGGAAAAGAAATCATCATCCCCAAACTCTTTTTTATTGGATCTAATGGAATATTACCAGTAGCTGAGTACACAAAGCTGAAGGGTTAGGATTTCATCACTGATGGAAGTAATTAATGACATTTTTTTCAACCAAACCCTTGTTGTTGAAACCTTCACACCCCTGCAAGCTTTGGGCAACAGATCTGTCTCTTCTTTGAACATGGAAAATTCAACATTTCCAATGATGATTTTTTACTTACATTGTAGATTGTGGTTTGGGGTGATTTTGTTTGTTTGTTTTCATTTTTATTCTCCCAGTATGGGGGAGAAAAAAAAAACAGGAGAAATCTATTGACTTTTAAAGCAGTCCTTTCTGTCGATAAAGGCCAAGCATGTTTTGACTTCAAACAATTTATAGAGGGGTTTGCACACCTCATTTCCAATGCCATGCCACTGTCTTGATTCTATGCTGCAGGTTGTTTAATTAGTTACATTAATCCACTAAGCAATGGCAAAATGTTTAGTAATGACATCTAACTAGGGCATTGCAAGGGAACTTTGCTGTTTAATTAGGAGATAATTGATGATAGTGCAGAGAGTACCAGGTTATAAAAGGCTTTTGCATGTCAGTTGGGCTTGTGCTTAGCTCAATAAAATAGCTTTTAAGTAAGTGGGCTGTTCGAATTAATTGCCATTTTTATGGTACACAGACTTAAGAGAGGCCATTATTCACCACTAATTTTGTTTTACCATTCCTTTAACCCTAGCAAATTAGAAGTAGGGCTAATGAAAGTTCCTTGGAAGGAACCAGGAGATGGTGAATTAGCCATGTGGTACTGACTAAGGAATTGGCTCCATGATGGGCCCCTAGATATTAAATTCCTGTTGATGCTTCACTTTCTTCCTGCCTTTGATGGACACTAATATAGTTATATTTCAGAAACCTGAATACTCATGCAGATCTGGGTTTTAGACTCCCAGGTGGATCCTTAGTGCTGAGGATGGCTGTGTGTTGACTGAGCTGATGATAACTGCCAAAGCCAAGGTCCTCTCATAGTCATACTATGGAAGTCCTTTGGAGTAAGCCAGGTCCTCCTGAAGTCAGTGTCTTCCCCTTTATAGACTTTCATGGCTTCTGACCAGGGTTTAAGCCACTCCTGAAGGGCAAAACTTGAGCAAAAGAGGTGCCGAAGACAGATAGGAGAATAGGAGGAAAGCTGTAAATCTCTCAAGTCCGTGTAGATTTGGGACAGGCGACAGCAATATGCAAGTCCAGATGGGGATATATGGGGGTTGAAATGGGGTTGAGTGTGTTTCTCACCAAAGAACATTAAGGAAAAGCAAAAGTTTGAAGACAATAATTCAAATCATTGTCACAGCATTCAATAGCTTTTAATGATTGCTAGAGCTCTGATAATGACTAAAGCAGTTCTACTTTGCCAGATTTGACTCAAAGAGGTGTGAATCTTGTCCCCTAACTTTAGTTATCTCCATGTGAGGGGGCTTTTGAGGGTCCACTGTTGTCACTGGAGATCTAGTCAATAGTTAGTGGAGTTTAAAATATGATTTCTTTGACTGAATATGGACATCTACCTCAGGGTGGGGTGAATTGCACCAGAAAAGGTCACTGATTGCCTGCATTCTTGACACAAACTCAAGTGAGCTCTGTTCTCTAAACAATGTATTCCATTGTCTCCTTGTCTTCACCATGAGAAAGATGCTGTTTCCTTAACATCCAAGACAAGTGCCCCATAATGCAACTGAAGCCTCGAGCTTCTTATCCTGTGACAGATGAGGATAGCCTGTGATATCCTGTCTATAAAATCACTGATTTAAAATCACTGATTCCCATGGAGACAACAAGTGAGAAATTACTTCCCACAGTCTCTCCTGCTACAAGAACAATGGAGCATCAAAAAAAAAAAAGGCAAATGTAGTTTTTCATGCAACTTGCAAAGGTTTTAATTACCCTGTGGAGTTCATCACCGAAGGATGCTGTTGACACTGAAAACTTAGACGCATTCAAAAACACGCAGACAAATAAAAATCCCTTGAGGTTTATTAAATACCAACGGACCTTCTCTGGCTTAGAAGTGTTGGAAATGTAAGTTGCTTGAGGCTGGAAATATTTGAGGAAGCATTACAGTATGTTTAGTCTATTATACTTTTTCTTAGTCATTTGCTCTCATAAACTGAGCACCTATTTCTGGTTCAATGCAATTGTCCTTTATTTAGGCTAAATTACCCCAGTTAAGTCCATTTTCCCTGCAGATGACATTTTCTTAGCCTCTGAGGTTTCTCTTGACACATTCCGTTCTGTATCTTTCTTGAAAAGTACGATCCAGACCAGACCTTGTCATCTACGGGAACCAAGCTGACACCCAGCTTTACCTCATTTTTCTTGCAATTTCTGTTCTCTTTTGTACACCCAAATGTGGTGCTTTCTTTGGGTTAAAATATCTCTCATGAACAGATGCAGACTGATGCAAATCTGTGGTATGCAGATCTAGATGATATAAGAACAGCATACTAAAGGCGTAAGGAAGGGGAGGGGTTTAAAGTCCTCTTAATTTTCCAAGTGAATCTATTTCTGTGAAGATGTAGCTCTCCAACTCTAGTTTTCCTCACCATATACCACTCTGTCCTTGGTATGCTGGTACCACTCTGTGCTTGGTACCAGCATTGCTGGTATAGTGATCAGCGGGGAGAGAAATATCAGTTACATGGTTATAGGACCACTGGGTCCTTGTAGGACATCTGCTTCTCTTTTTGAATCTGCTAGAGACTTCAAGTATGACCTGAGCCTGGAGCTCTTGACACTTTATGAAATCTAAGATCTGAATCCAGACTTAAACTTTGGCTTGGAACCATCTTTTAGTTATGAGATATATGTCATTTGTGTATACTTTTTGCTTCAAAATGATACAATCTTCTCTGAATTAGCATAGGTCTAATGATGAACAATTATTTCAAGAGACCCCCTAATAGTTCCAAACTGCATTTTATAACAGATAAATGCCTTGCCTTCTCTTGCTTCTGTAATCCTACAGTGGGTGGAATATGATTATAAGGAAAAAACATGTAAAATACACAAAAGTTAAAACAGACAGTTATTGTGAGGTATTTTCAGATCTGAACATCTTGATCTTTGTCATAATTTGTGTTCAGAGACAGTGTGCTTGTTAAAGAAAATCTGGAAACAAAAGTTTAGTAAATATGTTACTTTGGGGACTATGTGGTTGAGTGTGACATGCCAGACTGCTTTAACTTTTCTCTGCACTTAAAAGTTTATCACCTGCTGTAGTGAATTTTAATGCTGCATTCTTTGTGGCAAATGGGGCCGATTTTGTATCAGAGTTTGCTGGTAGCAAGCAGTAAGCTAGTTTGCAGCAGAATTTGAGAGTACACGACACAGTTGCTCAAACATAGGTCTCTACTGCCATTCTCAGTGAACCTGGGCATGCTGCTTAGCCTCAGCCATAGCAAAAGACATATGTGCTGTGTAGTCAGCCTCAGCTGAATGTCTCAGGTCAGGCACCCTGGGCATCGCGGATGGCGCTGGGTATCTATATTTAGGTGAGACAAACTACCTCTTTTTCCATGGGAATTCAATTAATGAATGAGGAGCGTTACACTGAAATATGAAAACAAGGAAGACAAAACATGGGCCATGTCCTTTCCTTAAGATATTCATCTCCACATGTTTTCCTACAATTTCGGCCTCCAGCTTAAGGGACCATGTCATCATTAGTTTTCAGATTTAACCCTGTGGGGAAAGGAATCTTCTGAATTTCCCCACTCAAAGCTGTTTGATGTTCACTGAAAACTCAGGATGGGAACTTGAGTTCATATTTCCCTCCCACTTTAAAATCTTAAAATTTACAGATAGAAATAAGATTGTTTTCTCACGTGTAAACCAAAATCCTGCAGCATAAATTCTCCTGGGAGGCAAAAGCAATTCATTAACCGGTTCTCTGATATGAAGACAATGCTCTTAGTCATGTTTGGTGGTGATAATCTCCTGTCTTCTGCGTTTTCACTGATGATTTCTGTCATTATCTTTCATGATTGGCAACCTCCCACGTTTCGGTCAAATGCTCTGGTTTCCTCCTCCCCCCAAAACGTTGACTGGTTTCCCTCCCCCATCAAGGAAACGAAACATCTGATATTGGTGGGGGAGATAGATTAGGCAGGGGAAGCTGTGGGCTGTCCAGGTGCAAGTTTCCTGCCTCAGTTTCCCTCTTTTCCCAAATAAGGAGAATAAAGCTCTGAGGAGAGTTATTCCTGAGCTCTCAGTTCGAGGAAGAAAGAAGTCATTCTATGAATTCCATGTGGATTTACTGCAGGGGATTTGTTTCTTGTACCTCCTTGTTGGACATCAGTAGCAGCACAGAGATTTCTCCATTGTGGTCTCTCCAGTGTCACATAAAGGATTTATTGACCCACAACCTTTGCAGGGAGGGGTCTGACATCTCTCTTCTATGCTGTACCTCTTTATGTAACGTGCAATATTCAGAGCCCTCAGTCTGATCATCTTGAAGGATACATTCAGTTCCAAAGGTATGAGACATGGGACAGATACGAGTCATCACTCCATAAACCTTTCTACAGTATGACACCAAGCTGAGACATGGCACATGGCATGTGCTCTAGAGGAAATTGCCCTGCAAAGACAGGAGAAAGCAAAGACGTCTCCCTCAGTTATGTGCAACACTGCAATAAATCCCTACAGTGCCATCACAGACCAGCAAGCAGAGAAAATAAGATCAAACTGAGAAATGAAACAATGATTTAATTATTATAAAAAAAAAATATTTCCATTGCCACAGAGTTACTGGTTCTTTTATGACCCAGACACAGTGTACTTGGACCTAAAAGAAAAATCAGCTACACAGGCCCATTGGGCTGGCTTGGGGAACTGGAGTGGTTGAAAAAATGTGGCTAGAAGTAATGTTAAAAGAATAGAGGTGACTTGGGAAAAAGACCCAGGAATCAACTTCAGCACCCAAAGGGAGCCTTAGGATGAAAGACAGGGAAAGAAATAAGAAGTGGTTTTCTCTAGTAGACTGCTTCCACTTACCTGGGGCAATGTAAGTATTGCTTCTTGACTGGGGCCTGGTTCCTTCTGGCCTCTGAGTGCACTGAGGTTGCTGTTGTGCAGAGCAGAGCCTATCAACTTTATAAAATCACTGATCCTGCACTACTGTCTTTGCCAAGATTGCTAAATCCAACAAGGCTCACTTGCATCCTACTTGGTCCTGGCTCTTCTTGTGTCACATCTTATGCTTCAAGCTTAGTTTTTTTGTATCATCCCTATAATTTCAGTTCAAGCTCATTGCCATAGGGCTGTAAAGGAACGTGCCAGAGTGTTGTTTACAGTGGAAATATGAGAGTAAATTCTTTACACCTTGAAATTTGACATGAGTCTCCGTTGCTGGATGGGAAGCCTGCAGACATCATGACAGTGACCTGTGCAGGGCTGGGGGAGCCAACCCCGGAGCAATCACTCCATGCTGCACCCTGGGAATGGTCCCTGCTAAACATTTTCTCCTTCCTCATATTTCTGCAGCCATCTCCTCAGCCTGGAAATGAGTTCAAAGTTATATAATTGTTCCCCTTCAGGCTACTATTCTGTATTTTTTTTTTTTTGAAAATCCTTGTCATCATTCTCTTCACCTTTCTTTTGAGCCATAAAGCAAAGCTCTCTCTTTAATGTTATTTTTACAAGTAAGTATATACGAGACATGAAAGACATGTTTACAGAGAAACCCTCCTTAATGTATTATTTATTTAGCTTTTTAATAAGAGTTGCTGGTGGCTGGTGCCTGGTGGCTTGATGATATAAGCAAGGTTTATAGAGGTAAGGAAGAGGTAGTATATTTTATTAGGTCAATTGATAGATTTAGAGAAGGAAAAAAGAATCAAGATGTGGACATAAAACCCCAAATGGAGGTCTTTTATAAATACATTTATTTAGGTAGAAACTTATGGATATTCCAACTGTTGTCTAGATTCATACAAGTTCCTCCAAATTTATTATGTCTTTTTTTTTTATTTTTTTTTTTAAGGGAGAAAAGAACATGATCGAGAAACACAATGTACAGGTTAAAAGATGTGCAATTTTGTTGACTACCACGTTAATTAACTCAATACAATCCTGTCAATACAAATTTCTAGGAAGATGTATTTCCTTTACTGACTGGCATTGATATATTTTGGGTTGTGTTTAAGCTGTTTTCATATGCTTACTCTCTAAGAGATTAACTGCATATATCAAAATAGGAGTGTCCATGTGAAGATTTTTGCCGGTTTTGTTCTGCTGATATCAGTTCACAGCTTCAACAGTATCCTAGCAGCTTCCTCATGCTGACAAAGTTTATGCCTATGGATTTGAACTGTAAATATTTAAGAAATTAATGCTTCTGGGTGATTTTCCTGCTATCCTCTATATATCCTCCAGTAGCTCTAGCTATGGAGTTGATAGTATAGTTTAAATCATGCAGACGATTAATTTCACAATGTCAAGACCAATCTCGACATTCCTTTTGTCAGCTCAGGTGACAAAATGGAAATGGAGCAACAGACAAGAAGAGATGGCAAGATCTTTTTAACAACACAACACACAACTTGAGTCTTTCTGCTGGCTGCAATGCTGCTGCTGAAAATAAGTCCTGATGGCTGCCAACCTGTTGAGTTCTTGTATGTTTCTAAAAAGTTTCTTTTGTAGCCTGGGAAGCTTGTATTTATATGTTGGAGCATAATGATATCATCTTCTCTTTGACTGCAATGGATACCTGTTAGGCTTCAAGGAGAGAGTATGGTAAGGAGGATCAGAGTACGGAAAGCATAACTGTGGCAAAGGACGGAAATCATGAGGAGTATTCAAATCTGGAGAAGTGAGGATCAATGCGGGATATGCCAATAGCTTTCAAATATGACTAATAACTGGCTGATGGCTTGACCTAGGTTTGATTCAGTTTTGCCCTGACCCTGCGATCCCACCACAGTTGGAATAATCCTAGTAAAATGACATTAATGAAAATAATTACATTTTGATGAGAATGCTGTCAGAGAAACATGTGTAGGATTTGTGACTGATCATTTATGCTAAAGTTTTCATCTTGTACTGGTAGTTTAGAGATGGAAGAAGCTTTTTAATGCTAGGGCTAATGATACCTTGGAGTAGGTTTCTTGGGGAAAGGATAGAAACCCCATTATTTCTTTTTCTTTACAAATAACTTAGACAAGCATTTACTGAGAATGTTTTGGGTAAGATAGATATTGCTTTTTGTAAGAGGAATAGAGAGGATAATCTACTGGGCTCCTGCTAGCTCAGTCTTCGGTAATAGTGCCCTCTTATTTTTAGCATTTTGGAAAAGATGTGCTTTTTAAGAGAATCAGCCACCTTTTAGGGTTGCTAAAATGAAACTAATGATCCGGAGATGTTTTGGTTTGTGTTCATGGGTAGCAATTTCCTGTGTCTGCTGAACAGTGTGCCGGAGCCAAAATGAGGCGACATGGCTGCAGCCATCCAGGCTCCCCATCTCCGTGGCTTAGTCTGGATGCTCTGCTCGGGAGGTAGCTCCCGAGGAACACCAGGGCTTGGCTTCACAATTTCTAAATGTGTCACATAAGATTATCAAAGTCTTTTGAACTTTATTTGCTAGCCAGGCTTCGCTTTCCAGTTAAGACTTTCAAAACACGCCAAGCTACCTCTGTGTACTAGGATCCTGAGACTGAATCGACAATAACCTCCTGGTGCAGACTCCGGCTGCTCTGGAAAGCTGAGGGCTCTGTTTTCTGAACAGCTGTGAGAGAACTTCTAGTGACTGATCACCTTGCTGTTGAAGGCCATGTGCTACTATGGCCAGACTCCATCTGGCCCTTCCACCCTCTTTTCAATGAGCTGAGGCTCAATGAGTGAATTCACTACTGGAGACCTAACCATGCCCATATGCATAGCGGGCTTTCAGCTACTCCAGTCTCATGCTGTGTGGCTATGGATGTTGCATTTTGATGATGGGATAAGACTTCAGGCTGGTACTCATGGGTCCTGCTTTGCCATGGACCCAGATAATGCTGAATTGTTGCGAGGATATGGTGGCTCTTCTGTTTCATAACAGGGAAGGAACTTGATGGTAACCTTGGCAGGTACTTTTGGACCAGCATAGGCCTCATCCCAGCACCTCTTTATGCCTTTATCCAACAAATATCTGTTCTTCCATGTATGTCAAGATCACAGAATCAATATGAGGCGTGGGTGGACTGGGTTGGCTAATAGAGGGCAGACTGAAAGATCACACAGACATCACGATGCACATAAATCCTAAACAATACGAATTCTAGAAGCCTCTTTTCAGGTGTGCAGCAAAGGTTTGTGTGACACTTCTCCCTAAGTTATTCCTACATGATCAATTCTGTGAGCACACCTTAGAAGAGCCTTAAATGATGCAGGGATACAAATGCAAGATGGTCACAGTGGCCATTTTCAGGAGCACTAATGCACAATCTACTAACATGGTACTGTCAGAGCTCAGCTCTGGATACCTGATGGCAGCCTGGATTGTCACAGGCTGCATCTGACCCAAGCAGGGTGCATGAATGGGAGCTGGGCTTAGGCTAAAGCCAAGCAGATACTGCTCCTGGATCCTGTTTCATATGGGGCAAAAAAACCTGATCCTGAGTCCTTAAACTGAGGCCCTAAACCGAGTCCTTAAAACTGATCCTATGAGCAAACAGTCATGGATGCTTGCAGCAAATGCAAATCATGCTTCATGCCTCAAGCGAAAAAAGCTAGGTCAATGTTGTTTATATTTCTTATCACAGAAAATCCAAGTGAGTTGAAACTGGTCTCAAATCAGCGACTCTGGTGAGATGTCTTTGAGGAACCCATTTTCTGTGAGACAGCCAAGGATTATGGATGCTACAGAGCAGAAGCAAGCTTGAATTTCAAAGAATAGAGTTTTTATAGCAGCCTCAGGTTGTACCATATGAAGTTAAAAAAAATAATGTTCCCAGCTGAAAAGCCTGGGAATAAATGAAACTAAAATAAACTTTTTGGCTTCACGCGCAGAGAAGCCTTATTTTCTTTTCAGTAACTTTACTTTCATGTTGGTATAATCAACAGCAGAGAACTTGCTGAGGTTACTCTCATTTCACCCCAGGTTTGGGGAGTGGAGATTCAGGCTGAAGCACTACATTAATGATTGACTCATCTTTTCCATTCTGGTGGGAAAACAATGAACAGAATGGTTATGACTGAATCTGACTTTCAAAACAGCAAGAATGATGTATATTTATAGAAATATAGATGGATATTATATATTTAGGTGCTTATATATGTAAGTATGTGCAGATTCTTTTGGCCTTCACTGCAACATATTGAATCCTTTTTTTTTTGACAGGGTCCTGAAATGCAGCACTTAAAAAGAGTTTATGTTTGGAGCAGATCTCAAATATAAAACTTCTGAAGATGACTTGACGGCAGTAACTGATAAAACAAAACTGTTGATACAGATACAGTCTCGAAGATTGACTGGACAATGGCACATTCTGATAACATAGTAATCATATAAGTTTTTGAACAAATGAGGATATTATTCTTACTTATATTTTTTTACAATAATTCAAAGAAAGGCTGTTTTTCCAGTGAATTTTTACAGAAATGTGAGAATCAGTTCAGACTCCAGGTGTCTGAGCTTATAAATCAGCTCTGGAGCCCATGAACAGAAAACAACACCATATTTAATAAAGAAGAAAGATTTTCCTGTGAATGAATGTTGCCAGTATTTATATGTCCAAAATCTTGCCAGAATAAAATAGCTCAAATTTTTGCATGATACAGCTATTAATTAAATAAGAAGTAATATGGAATTGTGTACTATATACCTGCTTGTTCTTGCCCTGTGTTCTGGTATTCTCCCGGGGGAATCACTTCCTCACTTTTCTTGCCCTCCTTGATAGTAAGCAATTACGGAGAAATATATATTAATATAGATATTTAATAACTATATAAACACATCTATGAGCACCTCTATAAATATACAGACACAGTTACATATACATTTTCTGTATTTTATATACAGATTATAATGTAAATATAGATCCTACTTTTCTAAGATAAAGGATCCTACCTGCAGATGATCATAACCATAACATTCTGAAGGTTTTTTCTGGGATGTGTGTTCTTATTTTCCAGTGACAGGAATGCGACTAGGAAAAATGGGATTAAATTGCAAGAAGAGGCAGTTAGGGCAGATGCTGGGGAGAAGAATGCATTAGTTGTGCCAGATAAGCTCTGAGCAGGTTGCTGCAGGCACAAAGGCTCCATCCCTTAAGGTATTTTAAGGCAAAACTGTGCAGGTACAAAAACATGTGCAAGCTTTTGAGGACAGTTTAAGCAAATTTAAATGGAAAATTGATATAGGTAGGGTTGATCCCAGTCTGTAATAGACTCATGGGGGCAGATGATTGACTATATGTCCTTCCAAAATCCTATTTCATGACAATTTTATGACTTCTCTGAATTCAGACTTACACTGCTTATAAGCCCAGCTTATTATTTTTCTGTGAATGTATTTGTATGGCAAAAATAGTAGTAGTTACCGTAGATAAGAAAGACAATTCATTTTGGTGGACTGTGTAGGGTTTCAACCCACATTAAGTTTAATGGAAATTACACATCTGAGTTGCAGATCAAACAACAGTGTAGAAAACATAAAATGTAGAAGGATGTCTGTGTATTGGACAGCCTAGGAAAAAAAACTATTAAATTATGGGCAGCCTAGAACAGTGGAGCTGGTGAGCCGCTATTCCTGAATCCTTAGACTGCTTGCAACAAGTGTTTGCAACAGTGCAGTCCTCAACGGGAAAAAAAGGGGCGATGTATGAAAAAATCCCAGTCAGCGTATAAAAGGCTCATGTGCATAATGAGCATGAAGAAATTTCTCTCCTGATGACAAGAAAGAGTTTTTCTTTTTGATCTTAATATCAAAAAAGTGATTTTTTGTTTCAGAAAGGTGGTCACCAGGGAGGAAGTGGCAACATTAAGTAGAGGCAATCATCCCTGCTGAAGTCATATTTAAATTGACATTAATACATATAGGCCATGAAATGTCAGAGAAGCGTTCACTTGAAGTCAGACTAATTCATGTTGAATACAGCTAAGTAACTAGCGATAAAACTCAGTAAATTCAAGCCAAGTAGAAGAAAACCCAAGCAAACTTCTTAGGATAGGACTTTTAAAATCCTTTGGAGCTCTGATGGGCTTTTTGAGTCCATCTGGATAGCCCATGAAAGGGACAAACTTCATAAAAGATGGGGAATTCCTTAGAATTTTTCTTCCACTAGTTCATCTGCCTCAGGAATGCCTTAGGGAAGGAAATTCCCTCCCTCTTAGCATTATAAACTAAGGCACTTCAGTCTTTGATATATTGACTGACGAGGCTGCCAGAGTAAACGCTATTCTATTGGCAATTTTATGTATGTGTGTATTGTACATAGGAATTGAAATCAGGCCATGTACCTCGTTTCACAAAACAATAATGAGCCAATCAATGCGCCAAGAGACTTTTATGCATTCTTTCACCAACAATGGGGCCATTATCACGCAAGCGATATTATTTGTATCCTAGGAACAACATAGCCGTGTAGTGACATCACATTTACCAAGCACCACCAGGTATAAGCATCTCACAAGACATATCAGGTACCTCCGGTTAGTTTGCCCCTTAATAAAAGAAACAAAAACAGCTTTGCATTTGCGGCAAGCTGCCATGAAGACATAGAAACCCAGATAATTAATCAGGAGCGGCTAATGGGTGGTAACACGCTAGCCCATGGTAATTTTCTCATGCGTGAAAGCTCCCTGGTTACACAATGCAAATTAATCGAAACTCGGACCCTGAAGAATGCAGGGCCCCGCCACGCTCCTTGGGAGTGATTAATGAACGTTGTGTGATATAAGGAGTAAACTAAAGGAGTAAACTAAACTAATAATTATAATAAAAAAATACAATGCTTGAAAAATTACCCTAGTTAAAAATCCTAAAACCAACCAAATCCCTTAGGGAGAGAGAAGAGCCAGCGGAGACCCTTATAGAGCACTTTATCACTCTTTTTCTGAGAGTAACTGACTGTAACACACTGGACGTTTTTAATGTTCTTGAACTAACTCTGGCTGAAGAAGTTAACTAAGAAAGAGTGAGGCAGGAATGGAGGGAGAAATAGACTGCACATCAAGGCGAGACATGAGAGAGAGAGAGATTTCGAAACAGCTACTATCAAAAGAAGGTGAAAACATAGACGACTTCCCAACTGATCTGAAGTTGATGAGAAATTCTATCTTTATGGGAGATTGGATCCCTTGATCAGAGATCAGTGTGTGACAGTAATCCGGAACTGAACAGTCAGCATGAGAAAGCAGTGGCAGACGAGGCATTAACCCTTGATGTAGCTAGCATGCATTAAGCAGAAAGTGGGAGACACGTTCTACGAAGAGCAGCTGGGGCTGCATTTGTATCTAAACTTGGCAGCAGTAAGTCCCATGCGCAGCTGAGGACATAGCAATGGGTTTCTAGTGCCATCAGCAAGGGGATAGTTGGTGCTTCCATTCCTGTCTACAGTTTTGGGCTATCTGCTGGGCCAGGTAATACCTATAACCAGCCTATGTGAAGGTACCTCAGAGCACCTTTATGTGAATGACATTCTGATCTCAGTTTAAAAAAAAAAAACAGGAACAAAAAGAAAACAAAACCGGACAGAACAAACAAGAGGAACAGAAATTACAAGGATCTTGGGAAGAACAACAGTTTAACACATGCCTACATAAATTGCATGAAGCAGTAATAGTAGATTAGGTAGACATCTGTGAGAAAGAGTTGTCTGCAAACTGTGTTAAGAATGAGCCCACATCCAAAATGATTCCCCTCAAGGAGGAGATGTGTGTGACCTCGCAGCTGGAATCACCAGCTGGATTTAACTAGGTTAGGGTGGACATCTTCAGGAAACATTTCAGAAGTTGAAAGGATTCATTGCAGAGGCCCACTGTTTTCTGGCCACATTAATACAACTCAGGTCCAATAAATACTTCTGAGAAAGTGCATGAGAGCAAGAATTCAAGTCAAAGCAGTAGTAGGTCAGACCAACACCTCGCTTTTGAAAGACTTCTTGTAGCTGTGGCTTTATATTCACTAGCTCTTAATGGATTATTTTTCCAGCAGCTTATCTGGTTGCTTTTTGAATCCCATAATCTTTGAATATCCACCGCACTCTGTAAGGGGAACCGCATAGGTTAGCCTACGGCAATAAATCTCGTTACCAACTTCACCACCAACAGTGCAATTATCTCATGGGAGATCTGAAAGGCCGCTGACTCCAGAATCTCACTGAACTATTTAAGCAAGCCCTTATAGTTAATAATTGCTTCTAATCATCTCAATTCTGTATTCTGATAGTGTGAGCTATTGTTACTGTTGTCACTATGCTGCCATTAGCAGAGATGTATGGGGCTGGGAAAGGAGCAGCACTGTGTTTTGAGACATTTTGTTGCAAACCTGGTGGAACCCTTTGCGGCTGCAAAGGGACTTTACATGAGCCGTTTCTAGAGGGACTTCGGTTCATGGCTGAGTGTCAGCATCCCTCCTATGACAGTGGCCTCTCACTTCCAATCTGCAGACTCCTTTGGTAGCATGATTCCCAGAACAGATTTAATTATCTGATGTCTTTGCATGGAGTGCATGATGTCTTTGTGCATGGAGTCATGTAAGAGCTGGTTGTGCGATATGGTCATGGTGGTTGGTGAGTCCATGCAGGGATGAGGGATGCTTTCATGCCTCTCTTCACATCTCTAAAGTAATAGAGCAGGCCCTCTCCTTCGTATCTTGAGCAATGGTTCTGGATCCTGTCAGGTAGAAAGAGGCTCTGAAACTTGGAGTCTTCCGCAGGGCTGAAATCATCTGACCAGACCTCCACGAGGTTGGTTCTTCTTTAGCTTTCTTACAAACAAGTACCATTATTTTTTATTTTCCTTCTAGGAAAAGCAAAAGATCATGAATCAAGCAGCACCTTTGTTATGAGAGCAGCTATGTTTCACCTTTCACTCTGGATGTCTCAAAACAGCCTTTTGATGCCTACTTCCTGTGGCAAGTGAAAAAAATACATGTAGGGGTATGCATTTTTATTGTTTTCCTTTTAACCTGCTTTTAATGATTCAGTAGCAGCTCTGTCCCAAATAGTCTTGCCTACTTGAGCTACCCATCACTAAGGCAAAGGCACAGAAAGGAGGAAGGAGCCAAGTGGTAGAGCCCAGTTATGCTGTGAATTCACTAGGCATCTGCTTCTAGGATAGCTGCAAAGCCCTGTGGACCAAGGCCCCGAGAGGTGGCTGTGACTTGCTAGGAGACTACAGACTAACCGCTCAGGAGGTTTCTGCTCTAGTTTATTTTTCTGTTGCCTGAGCATTTCTGAGGGTGAATGAGTCAGGGGAGGTGAAGGAAGAGTGAGAAACCCTCCAGGCTCTGCCTCCCCATGGAGCCCAGAGGAAGAAGATATTGTCTCTGTGGTTAAAACACCAGACACGTGTGAAATATTTGTGCTCAAGTCCTCTGAAGAAAAAAATTGTCACACCAGCAGTATCATAGCTTGCGGCGAAGTTTTGCCTGCTGGGCCCACCAAGGGCTTGTTTGAGGTGGAAAAATGCAGCGCCCAGATGCAGCTATTTTCCTTGTACAGATGAACTGTTTGTTGAAAGCTTTTCCGTCATTCAGGGGTCTCCTCTTGGGTGCAGCAGAGCAGAATGGGTACAGCAACAGCCCTGCCTGCCCACCGGGTCTAAAGGAGAAAGGCAGATGAAAAGAGCAAAGCAATGGTAAAATCAGACTTTGTGTCTGTGTCTTTTTAAGAAAAAAAAAAAAAGTTTTCAGTATTTTCAGTCTCTCTCTCTTTTTTTCAGTGTTTTCCAGTCTCTCTCTGTCTCTCTTTTTTTTTTTTTAATCCCATGGGTAAAACACAACTCCTCCAAGAACCAGCGTAAAGTGCAATCACTCTATGCTGGTAAATATGCACAGTCTGGAATAAAATTGCTTTTCACCAGGGGAAGGAGGCCCACAGACACTTTCTTTCCATAACTGCTTTGACTCATTGATTAGCAGTGTATACTTCCTGAGTAAACCTGTAAACTGTCTCGGATGAACCTTCTTCATGCTGGCCTAGCACAGGATGATGCTCAGCTCTTCTGAGGAGGCTCAGTATGGTAATGGGGCGATGGAAAGCACATGGGATAGGCAACCTGCATCCCTTAATCCTCTCCTGGATCATTCTTTGAGGGAGACATCAGACAGGCCATGACAGTGGGACTTGGAGACCACTTGGCTTCTTTTCATATGGAGCTTTTCTGGGTCGCTGCATGTACTTTGGAAAGGACCCATCACATATGGGGAGGGACAGTTTTTACCCCTAAATTTTGCATTAGACAACAAAGGGTGGTAATCAGTTGAAATGCCTGATACACAAAAAATATTTGTTCATAAATAGGTCAATGAGAATAAAACTGGGGCTTCTTTTTATATCCATCTAGACATGATGTTGTCACTGAAGCAAAACCCAGGGGACAGAGTGTTCAGTGTTTGAAGTGGGCATGAATCATCACATTTTGCTTTAGAAGATAGTTTCTTTACAGGAAGCAATCAGAATTCTTGTTCTGCAACTGAACAGATCACAAAAACCCTCCCCACTGCTACCTCACTAAACCCTTTTGGAGAGCAAATTTTAGTGAGCGTTCTTCTCAACCTTTGAGGGGCTTTAAAGATCAATGGGGAGCATTTTTTAGGTCCCAGAACACAAGAAGCTGAGACAATAGCAAACCCATCGGAGCTATGACTCTCTCTGATGTTGGGAGCTGGCACTGACAACCTGGGACACAGCAAAGCAGCAAAGGCATCCTAGCCACCTGCAAGGGAAACATTGACATTTCAGTGGATGGACAATTACTGACTCTTCAAACCACTGACTGAGTCACTTTGTGAGTTCTTTTATTTTTCCCACAGTGGAAAGAATATCAAGAATGTCAGACATCCAAACCATCGGACTAGTTGTGTGTCATCGTTCTACCATTCTGTGGTTATCACAGCCTTATTATGTGAGAGTTGGATTGCAAGTCTGATGATGGGTTGCAGTGATGATAGGAGAATTTGAATGTTGTTTCTTTTAATTTTTCTCTGTGAGGGAACCAGTTCAGGATGTTTCTTGGTAACAGCTGCTTGAATAGAAAATACCATTCAAGACTGGAGTGACCACTATAACTCAGGCCATTGCCTAGTAATTACTTCCTTGAGTTCAATAACTTGTAGTTCTAAGTAAAGAAGTGAGTCACCACGCACCCATATTAGAAGATAATATATGATTGCTTTCCTGGCTTCTTGTCCACAGATATTCCTTCATTTGGCCATATTTCCTAGAAATGCTGAATTCCTTTGATATCATCTAACCCTGGCTCTTTATCAGAGCAGATGTCATCTCTGAGAAGAGAAATCTTGTGCAAGCCGAATGTTTTGTTGTAGAATGGCAACAGGCAATGTTTTAGTACAGTGAGGAAAAGAAGCATCTCACTGAAAAAGAAATGCATTCTATCCTAGTCAGCCTGGTGATTTGTTACCTAAGGAATTGGTTATTTGGCTTAGAGGGTCTTTTGCTATAGGTGTATCTCCATGGTTGGCTAATGATACCTTGTGAACTCTTTTAAAAATGCTTGAGCATGGTTAGCCTTCAAGCCTGGGCTCAGGAACATCTGAAGCATAGGGGGCCCTTTTGTACAAGTACGTTGGATATATTAGTGTGTCACCAAGTGCAGAGGGCCTGACAGTCTGGAGGCTGTTGCAAGGCAGTGGCAAGGAAGCCTTGTGTGTGGGAATGGAGTTTGCTCTGCTTGCAGATGTTCCAGATGTGGCTCTGTGAGAACTGAAGGAGTTAGATGATTACTAAAGTTAACAGCAAACTTAAAAAACATCTTGCAAAAGGCCATTGAGATAATTTGGGGTTGAATAGGAGGAATTCCTTTCTCCTCCAAACAACATTTTCTAGGAAAACTGTCATTAACTGTTAATCTTGTATTTATACAAATGTCTGAAGAAATCATGCTAACCCAGGTGTACAAGCCAAATACATGCTTTGGATCTGTTAATATGCCTATATATGCCTAAATGATATATACAAGAAGGTGATCGGGCATGGGATCACCGTTTACATCTGGTCGTTAGTCAGTATAAGGAAGTATGTGTATATCTGGTCAAGTCACTGTGAGTCTGGGGAATGGCACTTGGATATTTATGGATATAAATTAACATGTTATGCCTGAAAGGTGCAGTCATTCTTCAAAAGACCATTGACAAAAAAGCTAATCAAATAACAGTCCAAAGGGAGCTGTTATAATAATTATAAAACATGCAGAGGATTGTGATAGCTGGGCCTCATCCCACTAAAAGATGAAAGGACCATGTCACATGGAAACACTTGAGTTCTAAAAGATGCTACAATGGCCCAAAGAGAAGAACATAACAAAACAGCATCATGCATTTACCTTAAGTAGTTTTGTCCTCAGGGGCTGCACAGCTTCAGCTCTGTTTTTTGAATTGGTTGTGGATTGTTTGATGTGATGTGTGAGCATGAACTCCAGCTCCAGCATCAGACCAAAAGTATTGGTGGAGGGAGATACGAGCCTGCTCCTGAGTAGCTGATGGCCTGAATCACCGTCTGTGATATCCAGAGTAGATGATTCCAATTTACTAGAACATTATTCAGTGAAGAACTTTTCTTTTTTCTCTTGCATCTTTGTTTTGTCTAAGATGATACCTGCAATGTCCTTGAATGATATTTTCAAAGACAAGGATGCTCAAAGTGCATAAGGAGTGTGGAACTACCCTGAGCATTAGCATAAAAAGTTTGTTTCTTAACATAATGCTTTGTTTCTTAGTATGAGACAACCTTGAGTTTTCTTCATCTACTCAAAAATACCTTATGAACTCACTGTCATTGAAAAAGATAGGCTATACAGATGTTATCCTTGATACATGGCAATATTACCTTACATAATTGGAAGCAAAAGTAGATAGCATGTGCTTTAGACAAGGGCTGTGATAAGTTTAAATCCCACTCCTTGTATTGCCATATATCCAATTACAATATGACCAAGCTTATGTTAAATTAGTGGTCATCATATAGCACAAGAAATTTGTAGGGACAGTTGCTCTATAAATCTGAAGTGCTTCACCTGATAAACGGAGCAGAAAATTCTGCCATTAAAATCTGAATACATTTATTCTTCAGACTACAGGAAGAGAGGAGTGTTGTCTGTCTTTTTTTTTTTTTTTTTCCTTAATTAAACGCTGACCAATATTTGAATACTAGTGACACATGTAGTTTTCTTGGTAGCAGACAAAAACACTTTATTCCACAGCCTTTGGTCCTTAAAACTATCACCTCCATATGAACTTGGGCAGATGCTCCTTTCAAAAAAAATGGAGCTCTCAAGATTTTTCTTAGATTCTAGGAAAAAAATGTTTTTGAGAGAGCAAAATGATAATGGAATTAACTCCAAGAGTTGGACCTGAAGCTTCAGCAGCATTGGTAAGAAGAACTTCACAACTTGGTTTCAGTGATGCTAGAGGAAGTTGGATCTGAATGGTGATTAAGGTCAGATTAAAATCGAGTCATGTTAGCTTTATTAAACTTTCTATTGTACATCTATAAAGATGAGTAATAAAAGCCAAATTTAGTATGATGTGTCTATCCATTTGGGGCTGGTGGTACTGCATAATCAATGCAGTAGATACATGCTCCTATCCTATTGTCCTCCACAGTAAATTTGTGGTGTATTTTCCCACTTCTCTGAATAATGTGCCTGGAACTGTGTAACCTTTCATTTCCTGTAAAGCTCACAAGTGTTGAAAAACCCTTATATTGAAAAGATCTGATTCATTCCTAACCAATAGTGTGTCATAACTAGCCTGGAGTGTGTATAGGACAGTGGATAAGAGCCAGTGAGTTGAAGCTGGCTCCAGGAGGGATTACTCTCAAATCCTGCTCGAATTGGCTCTGGATTGCACAACCTAGAGTCAAAAAAAGTAGTTAAAAATACCACCAATATCTCAGTCTGGATTTTGTCTGTGTGGTTTCCTTTAACATTTTTCATTCTGAGCACTTTTAATTCTGCTAATTTCCATCTGTTGCTCTCGAGAAGAATGTGCATCAAGAAAAAAATGTTTATTCTCTCTTGGCCATGGTACCTAGTTATTAATGGATTAATTCCATTAATGTTCTATATTGAGGCTCTACTACTACCTGACATATGGTGTAATTTATCCTTGTTGACAAAAGGAACTGAAATCAGCATGTTCATTTTATAGCCTAATCCCGTATTTCTCATTAATGTGTAAACAATGAAAAAGGAGAATTTTACTGCTTGATATAAAACATACATCAGCTGAGTTGTGTTGAGGAGATGTGAGTATGTGTAGGGGGAAAAAATTATATTGCAGAGAAGACTTTGCTTCACACAGAAGTCTTGATGAAATAAGATTAAACCACTGAGGTTGATAAAGCAAATGAGTCTTGTAATATGGAAATCAAAATGAGAGACAAGGTATAGGCTTTTGGTTCCCTGAAAGATTCAGTCATTCAGTTTTAGGGATCTAGAGTATAAGCATCAACTTATGAGTCTGACACATGCTCAGCATTTAATGCAGTCCATGAGGATTTAGTGAAACTAGTGAGTCTAAGGCCAACTCAACATCACCATAAAGTAGACACGAAAAAGTGAAGCATAGGTGGCCAATACTACTTTAGATGCATCACATCTGGCCTCTAGCTGTTGCTCTGGATAGGTAAGGTCTCTTGCAGGTCCTGTGTTATTGTGACCTATCAGCCCCGTGCAGAAACCTGGGATAGATTAGAGCATCTTGAATAACCTAGATGCCTGACTTCCATCTCTATGCATGATCAGCTGGATGACTCTCAGGTCCCCAATTATTACTGTATTTATATTGCTTAAATCTCTTCAGCTCATTTCAGATTTTAAACACAGTGACTCAAACAATAAGATAACCCAAAGACTTTGTGGGAATTCATCCACATTAGTATTCCTGCACAATTGTAGATCGGTGGTTGGAGTCCAGGTGAGTCCTACAGCTGAGCTGTGTCCCATATCCCTCTTAGAAGAGATCCCTACAACAAGGTCCTGCTCATGAAGCATGTTAACTCTGGAGATAATATTCATTATGGGAATCTTGTTACGATGACCGTTTCTGGTCTCAGTTCACATGCTACAGATCTAACTGAATTTAATCAAGCTTTGAAGAATATAACATTAAACTTGACTCCAGTAACTTGCAGGGAGAATTCTGAACCAAACCTAGAATTTGTTAGGGATGGATTTATTCCACTGAAACTGGAATGTCCTTAAAGCAACATAAAGACAAGGGAATTTGTCATGGATTAAATGTTCCTAAAGCCATAGACACTGGCCAGACATACTCTGAGAAGCTGACATGAATAAAGATGTTAGCCATGAAGTGTGGGATTTGTCTGATAAAAAGAAGGTAATTACTCAGAGAGAAATAGGGCCTTCAGAACAAAATTCAGCTCGGTCTAACAAAGACATGTAAAGCACATCAGACAAATCACATCTTAAAAATGGCCTTTAACTGTTAAAAAAAATAAAAGAAATAAAAGTCTTAAAAAATGCCTTTAACCAAAAGTGGGGAAAGGGAGAAGAGCGATTAATGCCTACAGTGATGATATCTTAGGTTAGGTGAGACTAATCTTGTCCTCAGTGTCTCTGAAAATGCATATGTTTCAACTAGTGAGTCATAACATTAATGTTCCAGTCATAAGAAAACCTATGCTGTAAATGAAAAGACCCTTGAAAAACATGGGGCCTTCATGGTTTACAAATCTAGGGAGCTCCAGCCTACCTGAACACAACTTGTTTCCATGGAAAGTTTTTAGATCCAAAGGCTTGCACCTTTCCCATAACTTTGACATATCTACTCTGGTACTATAAATGCTTTCCCTTGACCATGAGAAGTAAGACATTTGTGTATTTGGGGTATTTCAATGCCTTTCATCAGACTTAACTATCAGATTCTTGCTTCTGCCTCATTCTAATTATCTCAGCTCTTTCTGCCATCAATGTAGAGAGATGGTATATCTCGAAAGTAATTCAAAAAGGCCTAAGCATAGATGTCCACTAGAAAGGAGAGGCAGGCACAGTACATGAGTCTTACATGGGTAAGATAAGGCCCTCTGCAGCAACACTTGCACTGAAAGTGTAGTTTTGTCAGGTATTTTCAGCTGTGACAGATGTGCTCCTTCCCCAGCTCAACCTGGCTTTTCACATGTAGCCCTATTCAGGTGTTAACCACCAGTGATATTATCAGATCCTGGTGGGTGCTTCCCTGATTTCTTCCCCCACTCAGACATTAACCATCAGTAACAGTCCTGATGGCTGCATCCTGATAGGGAGATAAGGCTAACTGTGTATACACTAGCCAAAAGTCATCTGAAATGAAAGAGTGACTATAACTCAATCATGTTATCCCATAAATACGGGGACAGCCCGAGAGTCCACTGAGCTCTCCTTGCATCGCAGTGGGCTGCACACCAGGATCTCTCCTTGAGCAGGGATGCCTCTCAAGGATACTCCTCGAGGTTGAGAGATGCTTGCAAGATCCTAACAGATTCATGGTAAGTGACTATAGCATGCCCTCTCTTTTGGAACTTGTAAACTTTATGGATGTAACCGTGAACCAAATCCCTTAGTCATAAACCGTTGACCAGGTCTGGGACTAGGACTGGATCCAGCCGCACCCAGACTCCTCTCAGAAGGAGTTTGGAAAGCAAGGGGGTCCACTCTGAACCCCGTGACTCAACAGGAGAGTGTCCTTGATAATTCTTTGTATTATCTTGTACCCTATGCAGTAAATAATAAGTGACCTTGCCATAGAATCTTGTGAAACCGTTGTTCATATCAGCAAAACCTATTTCTTTCACACGAGTGAAGTGCATTGTGTCACCCCCCCCACACTCATTCCATGACATCAACACAAAGGATCTATTAATCTATGTGTAAGAACTGAAACTTGTCTTTTGAAAATTTAATGCTTTGCTCTTCGCTATGTCATCTTGACTTTTTTTCCAAGAAAAAGTGTTTTTTGAGTGAAAAGATATTTTCTTCTCTTTTTAGCTTTTGAAGGGAGGGAAAGCTTCAAAGCTGCACTGGCCTCCTGGACTTCTCTGCAATCTGAACTCTTGCTATAGGAGAAAGTGAACCAAACAGGGCTACTGAGGAGGCTATGAGAAAGTGGTGAGATTCATGGGGAAACATAATCATCTCTTGCGTATGAAAGATGTGTCTCTCAGGAAGCCTCTGATGGATGTGATAGGCATCTTTTTGGCTCTCATGCACCTTGGTACAATGCACTGGGGTCAAGAAAAGTACCTTTTGGTCTCTTGTATATTCTTTAGGCTATGTAACAATAACAGAAAGTGTCATGACACTACTGTGTAAATTTTTGCAATACTTTCACCTGAAATGTTTTTTTTGTTGCTCTCCTGCCTCTCCACTTGAGAATACATATCCTAATATTTGGAAAAGTAAAGAGAGGCGTGACAAGATACTAAAATGTAGAGTTTCTGTATGAAGAGCAGTCAAATAGAGTAGAAGTATTTGCTCTGAAAAAAAAAAAAAGATTTCTGATAGAAATAGATGAGGAGCTTAAAGAGGGATAACAGGGGACTTTTTTTTTTTTTTTTTTTTTTTCTGATTTTTCTAATAATAAAATCCAGAGGACCAGAACATAGCATTAGTCACTAGTTCCTTCAGAACAACTGAAAAGACATTTTTCTAGCAGTGTGAGGTGCAGCTGTGGGGCACTTCCCCACACAACATTGTAGTGATAATGCTTATATGCAATCATAAAGTTACAGGGCGTACTTGGGGAAAAAATTCTCCATTAAGGACTTTACAGAATCACTCTTGTAGCTGCTGAAGGACAAGAGCTGCAAGTTGCTGGAAATGTCACAAAGTGATCAGCCCTCCTATTCCTCCTCCTCATGTGTCTTCTATTGGCCTTTTTTGGAGACAGGATTTGACTAGGTGGACATTTACTCTGACCTCACACAGCTTCGTGTTGCTTCATCGTGTATAATCTTTACCCACAGTATCCATGTGCAGATGATATTTACGCACGCTGAAAGAGCCCTCTGTTTCAGGAATAGTGTCCTGGACCCAGAAATAATGTCTACTGAATGACTTACCCTGACCTGCAGCAGTACCTGGATATGTTTTTTGCTCAGCTACTGCATCTGAACCCATGGAAGAAGGCTGCATCAAGGAGACCATGCTGAAAAAGCTCCCAGGACTTGAAGAAACAAGACACCTTGTGTAGCCCTTAGCACAAATAAGACCTTCACAAGCAAAGTGGTCATATGTATCATTAGCTTTAAGCACATAGGGCATGTAGGAGGAGCATCTGTGGGACTTCACCAGGCATTTAAGGATGAGTATGTTTGCAGAACATATATCTTGTGTGTCTTTAAGAAGCAGAAGTAAGAGATGTGTTGTCTTGGCACTGTAAGACAGTGCTGTCTGTAAGGCAATACAGTGAGGATGGGAACACAAACATCCACAAAACGCCAAAGACACCTCCTGATTTAAGGATTCTCAAAATATGGTTCACCAGATACCCCTGTGTAAATGCTCTCTACATCTTCGAGGCTTTGGACTTGTTCATGTAATGAAATCAGTGCCACCTAGTGTTGTTCTCCTTCAAAGAAAGGAGCTGCCTTTTTTTGTGTGTGTGTGGACAGAAGTCGTTTTGTCTCTGCTTAAGAACAGTGATGTTCGGCTTGCCTGCTTGGATGTGACTGGACACAGCGGAGCCTAATTTTGCTCTGCCTTGAGATGCTCTCTAGCTAACTGCAGGCAGGTGGTGCATGTCCCAGGCATGGAGGAGGACACACAGACAGTTTCATAGTTCTTGTGGCATCCTCTGTGCTTCCTCCTCCATCCTTTCCAGTACCTGGCACCAGCAATAATCCTGATCCTGGCTCCATGCTCTTTCCACTACCACATGATCTTTAAATGTGATGCATTGATCTCACAGGGCCTTGACAAACTAGCACTCAAGCTGAAATCACAGATGAAGTTGACATTAGACTTTTTTAGAAGAGGGTTGTCATGCCACTTGCTCGTTGCAGTGGAAGGTGGCTGCTCTTGAAGGAACAAGAATGAAAGCTGAGGCCCAGCTTTGTTGAGTCAATTTATTTTTAAGCACGAGAAATGGCTTGGAAAATTAATTAAGTTTTAAAAAATTAATGTTTCTGGCTCATGATTCCTTTCTTTTCCACTTCCAGGCTCTCCCTTTAACATCTAATTAAATCCTTCCAATCCCAAAGAATGCTTGTGATGAATAAACGTATCTGCCCATGTAGATAGCTGAAGAGTTGGAAGTTTGAAGAATGAAGCAGGTCAGCCAACAGCATTCCTCACAAAGAAGTAAATTAGAAGAGTCCAGTTCCCTTTAGTTTTAGCCTGATTTATGACAGAAACAAGGTTGAGAACATATTGCCTGTCTGAGGACAGATCCCGTGCTAACACCTGAGTGCATTAGCAAGGTGGACTGAAGCATAACGCTGGGATAGTAGTCTTAGAAGCATTACCTGTAAGTCCTGTGAGTGTTCATGGTTGAGTACCTGACAGAGAAGAAAGAAGAACAAAGCCTGTTCTTTATCTGTTGTGATTGACCTGCCTATTTAATGCACACTCCACGGCCCGTAGCTAAGATTTGGTGGATATAAGGATATCTGAAATATTTCACAAGGACACTGCAGCTTGCGAAGAAACTGAAAATGCCATAGAGTGAGCTAAAGAACTGGGAAAGGCCTTTGCCATGTAGGACTGGTAGAAGACAGGGCAGAAAGCTGGTGTTATTGTGGAAAAGGGATGTGGGAGGTGTATGACACAAAACTATAAGAAAATAGGCTTTCTTTATCAGAATCATCATTCCCGAACAGATCCTGATTACTGCGTAGTTATTCATCATGTTTCCCTAGCAATTCAGGAACAAATAAGACTTCATCTACTTCCTTTGATGATACTTCAGCTAGGAACAGTTTAGCTGTGGTCTGTGCTCATTCCCAGGAAGACAACCCTCTCAAGTTCCCCCTTGTTGACATATGAGATGATTGTCACATGGAGTATCATGATATGCACTAGTGGACACTTGATGTGCTGGCTATTGCTCACGCAGTGTTGGGTAATCTAGTCAGTCTGTAGCAGATTAGCTCTGCTAGTCCAAAGATTAAGACTCAGTGTCTATGAGCAAGGGGTCCCAAAGGGTGACAGTCCCTCATAGCATAGTCCAGGAAGATTAACAGTGTCTATCCATAAGTACAGAGAAAATCTGGGGCAGAGATAAGAGCAGGTTAAGACCAGAAGTGAGCAGGTGGGAACTCTGTCCTCAGCCAAGTGAGACAAGCAGCTGTGCAAATTTGAGTGACAACCTCTTGAAGGAACTAGAAGTCTAGCTGGAAAGGTTGAGGGTTTGGTAGCTTTCATGCCCACTGATGTCATGAACATTTCCCAGCTCCGTTCCCTGGGGATCTGCATCTCCCTGTACAGGGATGCTCAGCAGAGGGGTGAGCATGGTGGGTCAGGACCACTGTGCGAGAGAGACCAGTGCAGGTGTCTGGGGAAGTAGTGCAAGAGGGGAAGGGAAAGGCTCTTGGTGCAACCAAAAAGGAGACAGAATGTGACGATGAGGCTCTTTATACTGGGTGGAGAGGGACGTGTATGGTAGAAGAATGATTTAAAACACTTTTTACTAAAATCACTCACATTGGAGGCAATTATCATCTCCTTAGCTGCACAGAGAACTTCAGGTCACAATACTTATGGGTGAATTTTCTTGATTATCCGACAAAAGTTTGACAGCAACAGTCAGGCCTTTCTGGTTGAAAACTGAGTAATGTACTCTTTACCCTTCCATGGAAAGGCAAAATTTGCTGTAATTGGCAAATTATCATGACTGTTGGGACAAGCTGTTTAGTTCCTGTTGTAATGCTGCTACCTCCATTCCTAGGTTATGGATCTTCTCCTTTTCTGCTGGAAAGATCCAAAGTTCAACCCCTGGCTAAGAAATATTGACACAGCATCAGCCAGGCTGTTTTTGAATAGCCACTAATATTTATGCTGCTTTAAGCTAAAAGGAAAGCCTTTTCAAGTGTTGCATACATTATCAGGAACAGTGGGGAAGGATGTTAATAATTCATTCATGCTCTCAGACTCCAGAGTGTGCTAGATCTTTCAACTTATAACAATAGACTTCACCCTGCAGGCTGTCATGTCCTGCTTTTAACAAAGGAAAAGAGAAGAGAGGGGGTGAAAAGGAGGAAGATTTCCTGGGTGGAAAATCTGAAGTTTGATGAAGAATTAAAGCCTGTTAAATGTCTACTTGATCTAGCCATTGGGCAATAAAACCTATTTGCAACAGGGTGTTAGAAGAAAGAGCTGTGTGTGTAGTCAAAAATCACTTGTTGAGAAGATGCTGGAATTACTTTCCATTGGTTGTGGAATATACCACCCTTTAGGGCTTCAGATCATTTGTTTTTTCTTGCAAAGGAGAGAGGGAAAACTGAGGAGAACAACACAGACTCCTCACGATTCAATGTGAATCTAGCTGAAGCCGTTTATTAATCGAAGAACTGTCCCTTTATACAATTTTTAACTATCCCTACGCACGCACGTGTAATACCCCGATTGGACAAAGTCTTGGTTTAACTCCTCAGCAGCTCTTCTGATTAGATGTAGTGGAAGCAGTTCACTGGGTTGTGATGGTTGCTGTTTTTCTGCTCCCTTATCAGCTGGCAATAGGCCCAGTTCGTTCCTTCTGCCGTTTGTTGCATTCTTATTTTTCGAATTCAAGGTAACCCTCTCGTCTGTGCTGCTTGCTTACTCCAGCGTTTCGTATGGCTCGTTCACTGCGTGTTCACAGTCCTCTAAGTACGACTCCACAGAAAACAAAATAGTTACACCCAAGAAAACGTGTGGGTACAATTGTTTTTATGTGGCCAGACTGATAGTATCTGAATACTGATACCCTATCAGTATTCCCCCCATATACCCACCATATAGTATCCACACAGTATGAATACCCTCCAATACAGTATCTGTATACCCTCCATCTACAGTTTACATGTGAAAGAGCCCCACACATTTTTTTCCTCCTGTATCAAAAATAACATGAATCAAAAATAGCATCTGTTGCCTGGGAAAGTAGGCTAGAAGAAAGAAGCAGAAACTTGTCAGCTTTATTTATGCTAAGCCCTGCCAACCTCAGACCAAGCTGCCACCACTGAAGGCAGAATCAGGGTCTTTGGGCTACTGAAGGGCAACTGCTCCAGCAGCGGTCAGGCTCCTTCCATGGGTCAGGGAGAGCATCCACTCTGTTCTTCATGGATCATCTTGACTCTTCATCTTAGACTTTTCTTCATCCTTCTCCTTCTGTGTGTGGAACAACCTGGCCCATAAGAGTCAAAAAATGTCCTTGTCTTGATGGAAAGACATTTTTAAGCAGAAAAGTTGAGGTCCTTCATATGCTGTACAACACCTAAAGAGAACTTGAAGGTCCTTCCACAAAAGAGAGGACCATCCAAATGAGCAAGTGCAGAAGACTGAACTAAAATTTTTCCTTCCAGGGTCAGCAGGACAGGGAGAAATAGAATTTGAGTCCCCTGAGATCCAACCAACTTCCTTATTTTTTTGGTCACATTAACAATTTGAGTCATTTAGCAAATTCTTCATGTTACTTCCCTCATTCCCACAGTTATCTCAAGGTTGGTGGCAACTGGAGAGTCCTATTACTAGTTCTGATGTCTTGATGAAAGTCTTGGTTTCCACTGTGTGTTCTGGATAACTGATTACAGCACTTATTTCCCTCAAGTTTATTTGCTGCTATTTTCCAGGAAAGACTTCCCACAGACATTTTGATGCATGTGAAAGAAGAAAAAAAAACAGTGCCTTAATTCATTCCTTGTACAGCTCCGCATATCACCTACAGAGACATTTTCCTGAAGAAGGCAAGATTCCCTCAAAGAAGAATTGCAACTTGAGCACTGCTGTACATAAAAGCACATTTAAAATCTCAGTTCTGCTTCACTGATGCTTCACTCCTAGTTCAGCAGATTCACTCCCAGTACAAGCAATTCTTTTGGAAAGATATTTACAAACATATGTGAGGATGCCAGGCACAAAAGAGAACTCTGATCAGAAAAAGAAATAAAAATAAAAATCAAAACAAAAACAGAACAAAAAAAAAGAAAAGAAAAAAGAAAATCATACTAGTACCTTGGAAAGAAACCTCAGGAGCAAGTAATTCACATGTCAGGGGAAAAACATGGTAAGCAGTGCTATGTAAAAAGCTTAGGGAAGCAGAGATAATCTTCCAACAAAATCTTGCTGATGAGTTTCTTTTTGCAGAAATGAGCAGAAAATCCATCTGGATGACTTGTACCTCGCATGGTTGTAATTTGAGTTCTCCCCATGGTTGGGATCGAGTTCAATTTCTGCTATTCCCACCACTCCAAATATTCTTTTATGTTTCCTGCTCAGACTAACACACATTCCTTCTTACAGGGGTGGTGCTGGAGTCATTCTTTACCCAGTATTTCATATCCATGGGAAAACCTTTCTCTTCCTTTGTGAGTCTACAATGTAGAGACTACAGAGTATAAGGGGGAAAGTCTGACAGAGTAATGTAGCTCACTCAGCAAGGAAACAACTGCAAGGCGAAGCTCATCTCTTAACTCAGAAGGCAATGCACAGAATAATAGAATCATAGAGTCCTTAGGGTTGAAAAGAACCTTTAGAGATCATCTAGTCCAACCCCCCTGCACACGCAGGGTCACCTACAGCATGTGGCTCAGGACTGCGTCCAAGCGGGTTTGGAAGATCTCCAGAGAAGGAGACTCCACAACCT
>VZSV01000034.1:2667906-2684586 GCA_013398735.1 Nothocercus julius
ATAAATTGAACAGGACTGGACTGAGGACTGACCCCTGGTGGACACCTCTGGCTACAGGCCTCCAGCTAGACTCTGCACCACTGATCACAAGCCTCTGAGCACTGCCGTCCACTCATCTAATCCACACTTCTGGAGCTTGCCCAAGAGGATGCTACAAGGGACAGTGTCAAAAGCATTGCTGAAGTCAAGATAGATGACATCCACCACTCTCCCTTCATCTACTCAGCCAATCATTCCATCATAGAAGGCTATCAGGTTAGTTAAGCATGTTTTTCCCTTGGTGAATCCATAGTGACTACTCCTGAGCACCTTCTTGTCCTCCACATTTGTCACTGGAGTCCACTTCATCTCTCTGTATGTGCACTAAGGTTGTGGTTGGATCACCATGGGAATCCTGTCTCCCCCAGTCCCAATTAGCACAAGTTTTCATGACATTGCACAGTGGCAGAAAGAGGGAGGGAGTAGAAGTATGCAGCAGGCTGGCGTGACCCTGTCTCTTTCAACAGCAGCCTATATTTATGCCAAAATAAGGCTACTGTGAAGCCATATGCCAGAAATAAGATTCTTTAATGATGTTTGGATAACCCAGGTTGATCCCTACATGGACAGTAAAAGTAGGAGCAGGGTTGTGGTTCAGACATACAAGATGCCAAAGAGATGTGAATTCAGATAAATGGGTGTGATAGAGGAGTTTCTGAAAGGTCTTGATCGTAAGGTCAAATTTCTCCTATCTTTTCCATTTCCCCTCCTCATCTGCCGCATGCCTCCAAAAAGATCTTCTCCAACCTGACAACCTGCAAGCACTTCCAAGCCCCAAATCCTGTGAACCCTCTGAGGACACAAGGCCTCTCAGCAGGCATTGTTCTGATGGCTTCCAGGGAACAAGGCTAATTTACATGATTTTCGTCCTTGCTGTATGGGTGCTTTTGGTGCATGATACAAACAAACAAACCTCCATTGAGACAAAACAATCAGCTGAGTTCAGTCTGTAGCAAAGGCAACCCGTCAGCTGGCAGTTGCCATGTCATTTATTCCAAGAGAGACAACAGACCGGGCTGATTTGCAGCTATGAGTGAACTGTATAGGGAATGCTAACATACATCAGCGCAGTTTGTGTTTTGCTCAGTTTTCTTTGGCAAGGAAAAGGAACGAGCTTTTTACTTGTAATAGCACAGAACTGTCCAATGTACAAGTAAGGTCCGATTTAAGGACCTCTAAGCTCTGAGAACTGTGTCCCCAGTGAAGAGTGACAAACATCATTTTGAGAGCTGAAAGATATGCAGCTAACAGAAGGTGAGCAACCTCTTGTAGGTACTAGGTTTGATCTTGCAGACCTAAGAGCATCTCAAGAAGGAACATCAGTTTTGCTGGGACTTCAGACTGGCCAGTCATCATCCTTGTGTGGACTCCCTGCTTGCTTCCTTTCTGCCAGGGCTTTCCAAACTGAAACACATACATTCAGCCAAGGAAAACCATTTTCTCTGGATCCAGGCCCTGCTTTCTTTAACAAAATACCCAATGCTCACACTCTGTGAGCAAATGAACTGCAGTACAGCATGCAATATGAAGGAAGATCACAGCAATAGAGAGGTAAAAGCCGTACCTACCATCCTCCACCTCTGTGTTCAGACATTTGAGTAAAGTCTGTCTTGGCAAGGTCTCCTCCAACATCTACTGTACATAGGGTTGTCCATCTCTGGAGAGGCTTCTATCCTGCCCTGTAGTGTTGTACTGATCTCTGACTACCCAGGAATATTTAGAGCAGCACTTGGGATTTGTCTGTTTGATCCCTTATTGGCCAGTTCTCTCTTCTCCATAAACAACCCTTCCCTTGATCCCTCCCAAGAAAACAACAATAACAACAACAACAACAAAACTTTCATGGAACAGAAGACTCCTAAGTCGGAGATAATCCCTGGGTTGTTCTGACACTTTAACAGAGTGACACTATATTTTCTGGGAAGATGCTACGGATGGGGAAAGGATGAGGAGCTGCTGTGTCCCATCACTGACTTGTAGAAGGACTTCTCTTCAGGTATTTGCACAGCTCATCATAACTCCCTGCATGAACAGGGACACCAGAGAGAAGGAAAGCGAGTGGCATGGTCCTTCTGCTCTCCCATCTCCTCTCTGGCCCCCTTGATGTCTCCCCTGCAGACGTGCCAGTTCCACATGATAGGATTGCAAATAGGCTTGGCACAGTAGTTCTGATTTCTTGTTATTTCCCTCTTCTGGGAAACACAGCCAAGAAAGTGTCATCTGCATAACTCTGCCCCCGCGGAGCCCTTCAAACACCCCTGGTCAAAGCAGCTGGAGAGGAAATGCAAAGGAGTTGGAAACCTGTCTTTGTCGGCTGGTTTCTCTACCCAGGAACTCATAAAAAAACATGACACAAAACCAGTTAGGTCCATTACAGTTTAGTCCTGAGTGTTTATCTAACTCTATACAACACTTACCTAACGTCATGGTGTTCTGTCTGATCCCCATTCAATAAAGCGGCTTTCTGGCCAAGGAAATTCATGGGTGAAACTGCCAGATCTTGGTGTTTGGCAGAAGTTTGTCATATAAGTTATTTTGTCAAAATAGAAAACTCTCAAACCCAGAGCTTTGGAGACCTGTGGAAAAATATGCAGGTTAGGGCTTTATTTTCATTTTAGATACACCTGTGATGAAGCACTCATATTGGGCCCAACCACACAGAAATGAGAAGGAAAACTGAGATCCCCTAGGGTCTAAACAGTTTATTTAATGGCCATCCTTTTTAAAGCCATTTGGGATTATTCAGTTTTTGGACTGGGCTATTCTTTTCCACCGAGTATCCTCGTACAGCTCCATTTCGGAGTGAAATCAGCCATCTGAAGCCAAAGTGGACTGCACAGATGAGAACAGCATTTGGTCTCATGCTCCACAAACAGGACCCTGAGAACCAGAAGTGCTTCAAAACCTGCTCTTGTTCCAAAGATGAAACAGAGATGACTTGAATAAAATAAATCTCCCACTTCTGTAAGCAAAAAGGAGAAGGCGTGGATTCTCTACAGAGAATGGACTGCAGAGATTCACTTTGCACACTGGACTGTAAGATATGTTTTTGTGGGGATGTGGTTGTTTACCCTACTGTTCCTGTTTTGTCAGAATGTTAGCAAGGAAAACTTAGACCAAGAAAATCTGCATGCATTCATTTTTTAATATATTAACAAAAAGATGTTCTCCTATTACCCAGAAGGGTAATATGTATGCAAATGTAGAGTGGCTGTATTTTGTTGTACTCCAATGTACTTTTAGTTATTTTTTTATTTTATTCAGCAACAGGTTTCTTTTTAATAACATCCTATTGTGAGAAGCACAGATGTAAATTGATAAAGGTGTATAAAGTAATAGCCACAGAGAAAAACTTTTGAATGTAATAACTAATGTCATAAAGAAACATCAGAAAGTGAATATGTAATGTGGATTAAATAACTGCTAAAAGGTATACTTAAGGTTAGTTTGACGCCTGGCATGGTGTTTCTGACTGTCATGTCATCTTGTTACTGCCAAGCAATGCTAAGCTGAACATGCTGAATGACTGCTCTGATTTGAGCCATAAAAATCTTAACTCCGCTTCTTGGTTTATGCTTAGGTAAGCATGTAACTTTGTGTAATAATTTTCACAGTCAGAAACTAACACAGGAAACATTAAGTTCTCATTCAAATCTACAGCAAACAAAATCACAGAAAAAAAATCTCAGGAAATAAGGTTGTGAGAGAGTCAATGATCGCCTAAACTATCTGCTGTCTGGAGAGAGGACGACCTCTACTTAGGCAGTTCCTCAAAATGCATACCTGAGCTGCATTTAAAAAGTACCTCCAGTGACGGAGAGCCCAAGTCATCCTCGCATGGTGGTTTCTGAGGTTTATTAGCCTCCTGCTTGGCGCTCTCCATTCCCCCAGAGCACAAGAACGCAAGCACGCAGTGAGCGAGCCGCTGCATCGCCGGCGCCGGCTTCAACACGCCACCGAGTAGCAGCCTCCCACCCACAGCCCCTTTCCCCACCGCACACATGGAGCAACAAATGGTATCTAAATATACTGCAAGCGGTGAATGCAACAAACAGATGGCAGGAGAACAAGGGCTCGGATCCTTCAGCAGAAATCTGGATCAATTCACCGATGATTCACGAACTCAAAATGGGGGTAAATACATAACAGACGCCTCACGCCAGCCAACCTCCCTGGAGCCGAAAGTCTCGTGCGGTGAATCCATTGCTGGTGGTGTCTTTTTGCCGTTGTACACAGGAGGGCAGCAAACATTTACTCAGCGTTGGCACCGTGTCTCTTCCCAATGCCGCAAGCAGATGTAGCTGGGAGAGCGTAAACTGTCCCTCTCCAAGAGTGAATGTTTGCTAAATAGCCCCATAGAAAAACAAGCAAACCAACCAACCAACAAAGGAAAGAAACCAAATCGACTGAAATTAGATGGAGGGCACAGTTCGGCTGTTACGATGAAGACAAAGGTTGCTTTGTTTTTTTTCTTGCTACTAGGCTACACACATCCTGCACCAAACTGGATATGCCTTTCTTCTTCCCTAGCTGAGTTTTAGAGGGTGTTTTCTGCCATTGGTGCAAATTTTTGTAGCGTTTGTGTGTCTCCAGGGAGATCACACATGTATTTTTCCCATCAAGGTGCTGACACAGGCTTCTTAGACATCTCTGCTCCCCTTGTTTGTTGGGAAGATGCATTGGGGAGGCAGGAAGAGGGGGACTATGTATAGGGGGACTATGTATAGAAATAGTCTCTAAATCCAGCCAATGAAGTTTTTCATGGAACATAAAAAAAAAAAAAACCAAAAACAAAAAACATGAATTAGGTTTTGTAGAGGAAAAAAAGACCTGGATGTGAGTTTTTCTCAGACATGATAATTATTATTTATTTGTGAATACAACTAAAGAAATTGTCTGAAGCCTGCAAGCAAGCTTACTGTCTCCTTCCTGCTCTCTGCTCTACTCATTTCATTTCTGTGACTTCTCACTAACTTCAGCCATTACCCAGCACAAGAAATTCTCAACATTTATATTGATGCAGATTTAGATTGGAGCCTTTTGGGTGGAGCTGTGTATTTTGCCAATGAATTTGCTCTTAGTGATTAAAATATTGATTACTTTGTGGTTGTATTCTCTTCTACTGTCTAGCAGGACCCAATCTGAAAAATCAGTCTAGACTTCCCAAGTAGTCCCTGAGAAGATACAGGTGCTTTGAGAGGGCGACTCATCCTGGGTCTGCCTGGGTTTCCAAGATGGGATGAGCAGTAGCTCCAGACTCTTTCCATTGACTAAAAAGGGAGCTGAGAGTGACTGGTCTATCTACAACCACACTTTCAAATTCCAGACATTTCAAATTAGGTGATATGAATTCTGATGCAAAGGCCCAGTTTCTTCCCATGTATTCCCAGATGCAAGCCTGGGGAACAAAACATCCTCTACAAACCAAGAAAATTGAAAGCTCTTGAGTAGGAAACCATGGTGTCATGTAGGGGCTTAAAATTAGACAGGATGTGTCCAACAGTCAAATTTTACATTGTTCTTGAGCACTGAAATTGATGGGACATAGACAATGATTTGTCTGTCCAAGATCACATCAGTGAACTTGTGATAGTGGAGAATTGGACTCAAATTTGCATCTTGGCCAAATCTATTCAGAATAATCATTCACTTCATGAGGTTCAGCATCTTCATATACACAGAGAACGGGTAGGGCACATTATGAACAGAATGTTTCAGAAAACATTGCAGGAGAGTGTCTGAAAACATATGAAATACTGATGCTGCCTCTTCTTGCAATCTTTAATATGACAATATCTTTGGGGACCAGGTTATGAGAGGCGCTGTGTGGAATGAGGCTGTCTTATATCACAGGAGTCCATTCTCTAAGAAAGAACATGCAATAAGAAAGAGCCTGACCAAGCAGAACTGAGACATCGTCCAGCTGTGATTTCATGGCAACAAATATGATCGGGGATTTTGCTTATCTGAGGGTATTATCCTGTTTTTTGTCACAGAATTACAGCCCAAGCTCTGAGTTCTGATTTGAGCAGTTCACCTCCTAAATCAGCAATGCAGTATGGGGTGCCAGGAACACAGGAGCAGTATCAGTATGTCACAGTAAAATCCCTGACATGGTTTATTTACATTAGGAATATAAATTCAATTCTGGCAGTGGCTTTGGACAGCTAAGCACAACGAATCCTGCATGGACTGAAGACTTAATTACCTGATTTCCTCTAACCTGATTTCATCTAAATCAATATGCCAATGGAATTGATCCCAGAATAAGCCACTATTTCAATGCTCATTGTCTATTCTTCAAAATTCTAGCAATGGAGAATTGACTACGGGGTGACAGTCCCAGGCTTACCATAGTTTTATATGAAGGTATACTTTCAACTTCAGCAGAATTTCTTATGTTTTTAACTGATTCAGATAAAGGTTTTCTGCTTTTTAAGTCCAGAATTAGCATTTTTGATCACCTCATTTGATCGACTGGTGAAAACTTGCCATAGAATTGCACCTAGCAATCCCTGAGTGTAGCATTCAAACATCATGCAGGCATTTCATAACTGCAGCCACCTTTGAATAAGATTGTAGAAGTGACATCCAATCAAGCTCTTCATATATATGTTGATTTTTTTAACAAATTAAAAAAAAAATTAAATCAAGATGTGCACAAATTTTTCCCCCCAAATAATGTAAACAAGATTGTTCAACTTTATTGCTTCTCTGCTACAGATCTGCAGATCTGCTTCTCTGACCTTGTAATCAGAGAAGCATTTGTCTTTGAAGACTGCTAATAATTAAATCCCATTGTTTAATTGAAACAGAACATGGCTCTCTCAATTTGTAACCAGAAGCAGTATAGCTGCAAAGAACAATGTTGGATAAACATGCCCTTCAAAGATCAAAGGATGGAGGGCTTTGTCAATTAAAAAAAAAAAATCAGCATAGCTAAACTGCTGTTTCTCAGCAACTTAGTGTGGGTTCAGATCTGAGGCTGCTAGATTTCTTTGCTTTCATTTCACAGTCTCAAGGGCATCCTTATTCACCAAAAGTGCATGGGGAAGCTGGCATACCCAGATGTGAGTTGAGAGACTTAGGGTAGAGTGGAAAGAGACAGAGTACCCCCCTCATCATTAATTAAATGTTCAAAGGATTCATGTTCTATCCAAGCAGCATATCTTCATGACATTAATAAAAATTGGCCTCGGAGAGAAAACACGAGCACATACAATATGTTCATCATGGTAATGGGCAAAAGGTTAACAAGGAGGCTTTGTAACAATCAGATTTGCTTTCCTTTCTCCCAAGTGAGTGCTTCCCATTGCCACTGATTTCCACCAGAAAAAATGTCCTCCTTTCTGCAACCAGAAACTCACCACTGATGCCACCTTGGCCATGCAAACAGTAAGAGGAGAAAAAGACACCATTGCTTAGGGAGTTTGCTCTGTCCCATGAATGACTTATGACAAGCATGACCTAAATCATTGTTGAGTGGCTCTCACTAGTCACTTCATGGTGGTCTAGAAAGGGACAAATTTAGAGAAGATGAATCACAGCTAAACCTGAGCATGTCTGCTCAGTATTTTACAGTATTTCCTTTCTCTATTGAACATTTTCTCTGTTATACTGGTTTTTCTTTTTAGTGAAGAAAATCTAAAAGATCCATTAACCTTTGCAGTTCCATGATCACAGATGATGTTCTCTGAACTCCCTGAAGAGCGTTGTTCTTCCTGTGGTAAAAATGTTAATTATATGTCTTAACCCAAAAATGAATTTGACCTGTTTTCTTTTTAGAGGAAGAGAAAGAAGATAAACAGATGGACAAAATCATGCTGAAATTTTGCAGCAAAGCTTTCTCATGCTCAGCTCTGTGCTTTCAACTCTAGATCATGCTATCGCAGCTTCAGAGGGAAAATGAGATTTTGTCTCTTTAATTTCAAAATTCTTGGAAACTGAAGAATTTGAGTTAGTTTGTTAGCAGGCTATCACAATATTCAAACAATACAGAAGAAAAATGACTGATGTTTCTAGTACTTGAGGGGCAGAGATTTTCTATTTTCTCTCATGGTTCTTAGATATTATCATTCCATTTTGTAAAATGTTCTATGTTTTCCTTGAAATAAATTCCATCTCCCTGCCTTTTAAAGAGAAAACCTTATATCAATGAATTGAATTCAATATCAGTCAAACCAAGAAAGAATCTGGCCCATAAAGTTTGACAAATGATTATCACTTTTTAAAAAACAAAATGTATATATTGTGTCTAAATGCAATTGACCTCCTTCTCCCTCAGCTGTCCTGATGTTCAGCTGCTTGGAAGGTTTTCTCCAGGGAAAACCCTTATTAAATGATTTGTGCCTCTTTTATATTTTGTTTCAAATTATCTTACTCCCTTGTTTTATTTCTTCTTCAGGCTGGCTGCTTGCTACAGCTAATTTGGTTGTCCTTGCTGGGACTACCATAAATACTCTTTCCCAGCAGTACTTTGTAAGCTGAACTAGTCAAGTGATCTTGGGTATATCATTCAAGAAAACCTAGTCGACAAGATTAAAGACTGGGAGAAACTTTATGGCTGGAGACACTGTTTTAAAGTCACCCATAAAGGTGCATGAGCAAAAACTGCTGACATGGCCAAAACATTTCATAGATGCTAAAATTCTGACCTTCAGCACCGTACTAGAAGGCATACTTGTTCTCTCACTTCTCTGCTTACAACCATTATATTAAAGCAAAACACTCTTTGGAACTCTGAACAAGGACCCTTCCACAAAAATAGATGAAATACCAGATTAAAAAGAAGGAGATAAAAGCTGACCTTCAGACTGAAACTTAAAGTGCTGAAGCCCATCAGTCTGAATGTACACCAGGTCCCTGTCCTCCAGCTGCAAGGTATTTCAGGATGGAGGGTGAACATCCCATCTGAGGGACAGTGGCACAGGAGAGTCCCAAAGCAGTAGCTTCTTCCTCATCTTTGTCTTTGCTCTTATTTCACCTGGGGCTACCTGGTGATTTAACCTTTGCAGGGCTGTATCTCTCAGACAAGAGGCATGGATGGATAAGTCTGTGGTTGGGTTCAGGGTAGCACAGATTTGTCATTCCCTACAAAATTAGAAGCGATCACTGTGGCACATGGTCCTCCATTGCTCCAGACGCTCTGGGATTGCATTTTCCCTTGCTGTGGGCTCCCTTCCTTCTCTTGCATGTTCCAAGCCACTGCTTTTTATTTTAGAGCTGAATGAGCACTTCATTCACTGAAACATAATTCTAGGGTAGCGGAGGGTGACCACAGGGCTGAAATTAATTAATTAACTTCATTAATTGTGACTTGGTGAAATCTTTGAGCAGCTTCTGTCAAAAATCTTTTTTTTTTTTTTTTTTCCCAGACAGGATACCATTTGGAACACTTCATTTAACTATTTTCAAAATCAAATTTTCCCTATTTTTACTTCTAAAATAGTTCTTTTCTAGTCTGAAGTTGCAAACACTTTATTTAAAAGGGTCAGGAAAATCATTAAAAACACCCAATGAGTGACAAAAAATGTCTGGTTTGACAGGAAATAGCTCTCTCTTATTTACTGAAAATAAAGTATTATTATTTTTCAATTCTTTTTCTTTCCACGATTGAGAACCTCTCCAAAAAAAGGCTTTGTGAAATCTATTATTACCATGATTTCCTCAAGTTTTTTGAGATTTAATGGACAGATACATTTTCACATCAAAGCTGAGTTTAAATGAAGGTGGTTGCTGTTACTAAATTGAAAAGGTTAAAACTTTGTTCTGAAAAAAAGAAGTGAAGTATTTGCATTTTATGTCCCCACTCGCAATGGAAAATGTATTAAAATATCAGTATTTCCTGTAGGTTACAAAATCTTTATTTTTTTAACTCTCCTATACCACACACAAGATAGATAGGCTTTTATTTTCGCAAGAACTTTTTTACTGCTAAAAGGTAAGTCTATTCATGCTATAATAAACCTGGAAAATGCTAGGGTACAGAAATGCATGGTGCAGTATAGAGATGATATGAGACATTTTGGGTACAAGCAAAAATTCCACTTTTATTGTAATAGATGACACTGCTTGAGGTTAGAACAAGAAGTACCTGTTGCTTGTGCTGTAACATTTCCTGCAAATAGCTCTATTTGTTGCTCTGATATAAAGGCTGTTTTACAGCGCTTGCCCAACTGGCTTTTCTATGTCAGGTTATCACAGATACTTTTTTTACTCAATTCATTTTTAGGCCAACTGATGTTAAGAGACTGTAACAAGGGATGTAACTTGCTCCTTTCACTTCCATTCAGACACTTGGAATAAACTCACATTTCAGGCTTTTATGGGTCCTCTTTCCATTATATTTACTTTATTTTATTTTTCTCCGTGGGAATTGAGACATTTCATTCAGGTCATTTTCTGCAATATCACATTAGGCCATTAAAATGGCAAATAACTTATTGTCCATTCACTCTGGTGCTTGTTCTTTTCCCCTACAAAGCACAGTCATTTCTGTAAGTGCACCATGTCCCTACTCATTTAAAGAGCCTCATGGATCTCCTTATGTTCTCATTAAATCTCTCCGAAGAACAGTTGCCTTGGAAACCAGGGAGCCGATCCAGCAAAGGGACTGAGTATCCTCACCTTGCCTTGACTTTGGTGGGAGGTGAAGTCATTCAACACTTCTGAAAGGAAGCTTAGCACCCAGCCAGGAGAGAAACTATTATGCACTAACTATTATTAGTAGTTTCAGGATGATGGGAAATAGTATTGGTCCTTACATGCCCTCATACCCTCTGCATGAACAACAGGAGATAAAAAGAGGTTGAAACTGCTGGTGCTTTTCTGGCTTCTGTGAAGTCATGTAGAACTGCAGGGCCTTTGGAGATATGAGTGCATGATAACTATTTAGCTGGAAGAATAAACCTTTTATGAAAGTCTAAGAGGACTGAACTTTCTTTCCAGGTTATTTATAACATGCCAGCGCATTTGCGAGGGAGTTATCAGGGAGAAATATGTTAGCGACATTGAGGGAAATAGGAAAACAGCTTGGATTAAACAGAAAAGAAAAACAAATAAACAGCAAATATTAGATATTCTTTGAGATAAGAGGTAGTACCTTCCAAGAACTCAGACAAAGTAAGCACAAAATCTCAGCATTTCCAAGAAAAGCACCCTGGGCCTGGGAATTTGTCAGTATTGGAATGATGTCTAGCTTGCAGTAATAATCTGAGGAAGAGTGATATTATGTAGATGATTTGTGCTCTAGGAGCTGGCTCTGCTCAGGTCGGCTTGGGTCCATCACGTTCAGTGTCTTGGGCAGGACCACATAAATGAAGCAACTTTGCTTCCAGAGCCAGTTCTACTCCAAGACCAGGCTAGCTGATTTCACATTGCCTTCAGACCTCCCCAACAAACTCTCTCCAGCCTCACCTGGCACCTTACAGAGGTATTTCTGGGATCTGCACCCTGTTATGGATGCCAGCAGTACTGGGTAAGGCCCAGGAGACCTTTGCAGCTGGAAGAGCACTGCACAGGACAGAAGAGAACTTAATTCTGAGGCATCTCCATGCAATCTGGTATTGAGCATAAGTCAAAGAACCCGTGCTACATGGGGAGACGTCAGCATGGTTACTTAGATATTTCCATTATTAGGATATCTGAGCCCACTCTGAACCAGGGAGAGTTGAAAGTCATGATGATATGTAACCAAATCCAAACCTTGACATGAAGAAGACTAGCTAGCTACAGGACTGTCACTTCAGGAACGTTCTGGTGGCCGTGACTTTATCAAACTTGCTTGCTGACTTCCTCATTGGCTTTCTACAGGCAACTTTTTGGTCTCTTCTGTTTAATAAAGAACTGAGGACTCCATCCCTTACCACTTCAGTCGCAGTTTAAAAATAGGTGTGAACTGTATCTGTGCTTTATGCACAGTCCAGCACTACCAGGATCTCCTAGGTGGCTCTGAGAATTTTTATGGGATTTAAAGGAGGTGAGCAATATCAAGTGGAGATGTGGAGAAGCAGAATGCCTTCACATCAAGAGCAGAGCACCTACCAAACCTAAGCAAATCCAGTGGAGAAGCAAGGTTTTCCAGGGCTCCAGATTGCTTAAGATGGTCAAGTATGTTTTGTTCTTAATTTGAGTTCCCTCATCATCTTCTCACACAGACTTCTTCTGTTTCTGAGTTTTTCTCTTGATAATTTCAAGATGAAAAAAAAAAATTAAATTTTCAAATAAGTTTTTATTTCATTTGTTTTGTTTACATTGATTTCTACTCCTTATTACAATAGAAATGAATTTAAAATTTGAGGAAGCAAGCATTGGAAAGAAGTCACAACTCAAAAGCCTTCTGAGAAGTAGAAATTTCTTCTTTCACACAAATCCGTTTGAAAGTCCTTGTACCTCAGACAAAAACAGTGTCTTACAGAACATTGTGCAGTAAATGTGGTCACCTTCTCATGGAAGGATAGGAGAACAAAAAGGTGGTGTGTCATGTCACTCAATGCATTTCTTACAAGTTTCTCATGACTGTAGATCTCTGCTAACATGTGCCAAACTGATGTTTTTCAAGAGAAACACAGATTAATTTTAAAATGATATTTTGAACACATCTAGAGATAGCAAATGACATTGGAACAACTAATACATGCCAAAGGCCATGGAAAAGATTTTCCGTGTCCTGAAATCTTTGTAACTGGGAAAGGAAGTCAAAAGGATGCGAAAAGGATGAATTACTTTCATGCCCACAAATGCAACCAAAGCACAAGAAGTAACTCATTCAGCATCAACCAGAAATGTGTAAGACTGAAAAGCAACTTTGAATAACACAGTACATGTGATGGACTAGAGCTTCTAGAGGGTTATTTCAGAGCTGTTGATGGGTAATAACTTGTTCCTGTACAAGGAACTAGGTTCAGTGTCGGAGATCCCATGGGGATATGAACATCTTACTGAGAGTGGAGTGCGAAAGAGAGTTGAGCATGGACAGAGAAAGTGCTGATGGGCAAAAGAACATGACATTGAGGTCCTGATCTGCAGAAATGAGCTACCCTGAGGTGTCTACTTCAAAGCCGAGTTCCTCTGAAAATCCATCCAGGAGCAATGGAAAAAAATGAATCATTAATCAAGCTAACATGGCATTTTCTTTAGCACACATTAGCTGGTGCTAAATCTCCCTCTCTCCTCCATTCTCCTCATCATTTCCCTCTCCAAATTTTCTTTTGGAGACTGTTCCATGGAGGAAAGCAAAGAATCAGAACTGAGAATCATGTGGGAGCTGAAATCATAGGTAGTGGTAAATAGCTTTCTCTAACCCACAACAAGGATGGGATAATGTCAGGGCATGTTTTACCCAGAAGGAAGAAATCATTGATACTTTCCCAGCACTTCAGCATCATACCTAGTGTTGTCTCCGTGGAATAACTGAGAACCTGCAGGGTTTCCCTAGACCTTGGAGGTCAAGATCGGAATTCAGGTTCTTGTTTTGCCATATGGTGATTTGCTCTCCTGCCTTGGGCAAGTCCAAGATTGGACCAAGTGCTTAGCTTCACCTTGAAAATAAGGATAGACACATTTTTTATTTAGAAATATTTTGGACAAAAATATCTCCCTTACAAAAGGTGGTGTCGGCAGGAATTTCCACCCCCAGGAGAGTTTTTTTGCGCTGTTACAAGACAAAAAATGTGCTTCTAATTAGAGCTGCTGCAGTAAAATCTCTAATCTGATAACACATTGTGCAGGAGGCAAGGAGACATCTGTTGATGTGAACACAGTATTAAGGTGGATGCTGGATGCAAAATTCTCCCTGCGCTGTTTAATTAACATTAATATCCGGCAGCAAATGTTGAATCTGCCCTGCTGCTTTCTGAATTGGTGTAAAGTTACAGCATTCACATCCTTCTACGTCAAAAAGCTGCACTGCTTAGGAGAGTCCTGCAAAGACACCAAGGAGTTTCTGCTCCCTGAAACTCTCCCTGCTAGTGTCATTTGATGTGAGCTTCAGCCTGACAAGGAGGTTTGCAGAAAGCCAATAACGATGGCCCAACACTACCAGTGGGTGACAATATCTTACACCAATCTTGTACTCAAGGCACACTCACTTTGGGTGTTGGGTTTGGGTGTTGGTTGTGGTTTTGAGTACTCTCTGGTACAGCGAGTTAGCAGCTTTCTATCAAGCTTATTTTCTTGTTGACGTAGTATTCGCCAGTGCAAATTGGAAAGCAGCTTCTGTTTCTTGACACACAAATGCTTTGGTTTCGGTGCCCAGCCTCTAGAAATAGCTTAGTACTAACATCCAAAACCGGACTTGCTGGTTTTACCAGGAATGCAAGAGGAAGTTTGATTAACCACACATATGAGGTGATAAAAATAAACTCTCAAAACCCTTAAGCTGAAGTAGAGCAGGAAACAATGCGAGATGATGCAGCTGACCTTGCATAAAATGTAGGAACAGCTGCTAATGTGAAAGATTTTTTGCTTCTCCTGTACATCTTATGCTAAAATAAACTTGTTAGCAAGGAGGACGTAGAGAATTGGAGAGGGAGTATTCTCCATAGAGGTGGTCAGTGATAGAGGACCGGTCTCCTATGCAGTGCAATAAAGAATCAATGGGACTTGCTGAAGTAGTCATTGGGCACAACGTACAACAAAGTCAGATATCTCCTTACAGTCCCTTCATCATCTCTGCTCAACGGTCCTGAACTTCAGATGCCAGCTTTGGCACCAAATCATCACACAGCTGTGGATTTTACATGTATTTTAAACCTTCCATACATTAGCTGAGTGGCAAGAATTGTGCTGACAGCAGAACAGGAGCTGAGAACCTGGTCACACTGAATGGTGCAGCAAGATGTAAGAGCAGATCAAGAAAGACCATCTGTAAGGCTCTCTTAGAGAAGGAAAGCCTATGTCTGAGCAAAAGATTTGCGCTTTTCATGCATCAGAATTACACTGGTGTTGGGGGTAAGTTGATGTATAGATTATAAAAAAAAAAAAAAAAAAAAGATCAAAATGCTCGCAGATCTGCTCCAATCTTGTTGTCTTGGATTTTTAAAATAGTAGCTGTAAGAGTATTAATTACAGCTCTGATTCCCAAAGGATTTCAGGCACCTAATTCTCATACCCATACTGCCAGAGAATATCAGAGCAGAGAGGGCTGAGAGGGGATCTAATCAGTGTCTATAAATACCTCAAGGGAGGCAGTGAGGAGGCTGGGGCAGCCTCTTTTCAGTGGTGGCCACCGATAGAACTAGAGGTAACGGCCACAAACTGAAACACAAAAAGTTCCACAGGAACTTAAGGAAAAATTTCTTGACAGTGAAGGTGACAGAGCCCTGGCACAGGCTGCCCAGAGAGGTTGTGGAGTCTCCTTCTCTGGAGATCTTCCAAACCCTCTTGGACGCAGTCCTGTCTCACAGGTGCTCTAGTGGACCCTGCGTGTGCAGGGGGGTTGGACTAGATGATCTCTAGAGGTCCCTTCCAACCTTAAAGATTCTATGATTCTATGACTGTGGTACTTCACACAAGCTAAAAGTAATATGCAGATCAAATACAGCTGCTATTCTCAGCTATTTTAGAAACAGACTCTAAACTGAGGGTTCAGATTCCCAGAGAACTTAACACGGCTTGGGAAGTTTCCATGCATCAGCTAATTTGTAGTTACACCTTGCCTGCCTGTTGTCTGTGGAAAATGTGCATTAGCATGACTTAGTGTACTCTGTTGTCATTAGGCAAAGGTAAGTAAAATTGCCTCATGTTTTTGATCATTTAAGGACATGGACAATTGCCATGGCAAAGCTGTTACATAGCAACTTGTTAAAGGAGTAGCTTGCTTGCAGATCTGAGCCTCTGATGTCAGCATAGTAGAGCAAGAAAATGAGCCGAACGCACAGCAAGGAGGGACATGGCAATTAAAAGTGAGGAATCAACTCCCTGGGGCTCAATTCTAGAAATATTTGTGAGTGACCTTACTCATTTATCACCTCCCATCAGTATCAATGGAGTTACTCCAAAAACAGCTCAGAGGGTGTAAGCACAGCTGGACCCAAAATTCCTCCCAGCTCAGCCTGTGTCCATGGTTTATGCGAGTTCAGGAATGCTATAAAAGCACTTTCTTTCAGGACTGAGTGAGCATTAACGTCAGGAATAGTGTGGGATGGTATAATGAAGGCGAGATGGGTATAGGCAGTACAGAAAGTTAGGAGACAAGCATCCTTACAGGTCTATCCTTGACTCATCAACAGGCAGAACAGAAACTCCCAGCTAATGATGCCATAAACAAAAAGTGCATCTATTCTGGGCACAGGATTTCCTTCTGTCCAAGTAATTGTCCTGACCAGAAGACAGTAATTGTTCTAACTAATTTTAGGTACCTAACTGCATCTCCCTTCCTGCTTGAACAGTCTAGGGGAAAGGTTAGGAACTCACAAGAATGATTCAAAGCAGGAGGTTGAATAAGATGCTCCAAATCGCTCTCTGAAAACTCTCATAGGATTTGCATGGATCCTGCAAAGAAAAGCTTCCAAACCGAGGCACCCAAGCTAAATAGCTAAAGAAAAACTTTGTCTTTTTGAGGTTTCCGACACACTAGCAATTTCCAGTCTCAAATTTAATTTGGAGTTCCCTAGCTTTTTCCCTCTACTATGTCTTTTAAAC
>VZSV01000034.1:2687137-2697568 GCA_013398735.1 Nothocercus julius
TTTGTTTTATTTTATTTTATTTTATTTTATTTTATTTTATTTTATTTTATTTTATTTTATTTTACTTTATTTTATTTTTCATTTTCTCAATGAGATGAGAGTGGATGTTTTTCTATTAGGAATAAGTTTCCATTAAAAAGAAAAAAAAAAAAAGCCATCCCACTGTCACATCAAGAGTCCATGTGAGCACTGCTCTGGTCTATAGGTGTTTTCATCCCATGTAAAAATCATGTGGCTATATCTGCTTGCGAGGTGCCTGTGCAGCCCGAGCAGAGCAGGATACAACACACAGGCCTTGCAAACCAGCTCTTTGCCACCAGCCGAAGGTTTCCTTCACTCTGAAGCCCGGCAAGATATCTATGATCCCCGCTCCCCACAAAATGCATGTTTATGAAGAGATTTGCTCCTCAGAGCCAAGAACGAACTCCTTTACCTTTCATTTTGATGGTTTCCATGGAAACCATAACATTAAGCTATGCAGTTACTTTACTGCAACATTACATAATCCACCAAAAGCTCAGTTGCTCTTCAACAAATGTGTTTGTTCAGGTGGTTTTTTTTGTTCTTGTTTTGTTTTTTCCTTGTATGAGCCTCTCGATGTTTTTTGATATGATTAAACAAGGAGAAGGGGTGTAAAATAAGCTATTAAAATGCAACTTCTGTCAGTTCTTCTCTCCAGAAAATGACAGGCTCCCTGTTTCCACTGCCAGCTTAGAGCTGCATTTAGAGTGTCGTACCATCAGTCATAGCTTGACCATACAGACGGAGCTGGATAGATGCAGGTATGATCCTGGCCCTGACCTCATGCAAAATAAATAAGTTCCAGTCCCATGTGACTTCAGGTTGTTTTTTTGTATCCCTGCAAACAACATGCAAAAACATTTTGTCATATGCAACAATTCTTTTTGTTTAATTAGGACAATAATAAAGGTAAAATTGACTGACTCAGCTGACCAGGTCTTGATTCCCACCTGGTTCTAAGAGATCAGACCTTACCCCACATATTTTGGGTAAGAGCTGTGGAATATCATTATGATAGAAAAATCTCATTATAAAGCAATGCTAATATCCCTTTTTCTCCATGTTCCTGGCACTCAGCCATCCCTGCTGGCACTGTACCAGAGATAGGAACAATGTTCGGGATAAAAGAAGCTGCTGTACAATTCCTCTTTTAACTTTTGCAGGCAGACTCATGATTTTAAACGGAGCTTGGCAAAGTCAATTAACTATTCTTTGTCTTGTCTAGGATTCACCATCCTGCTGCTGCTGAGAACAATGTCAGAACTTCAGTGACATTGAGGAGAATACACTGTTCCTTTTATAGCTGTAAAGGGCAAAGGAAACACCTCAGCTGGGCCTTAGGGCTTGCACAGAAAATGACAGGAAAAAAAGGGAGGCCACAAGCACACCAGGAGGTTTAGGACATATTTTAGGAGAAGAATAAGAAAAAGGATTGCAAGTAATGGCCCAGCATCTATTGTCTTCCCTTGTCTGTGCTGCTCATCAGGTGATACTACCAAACCACCATCTATATCCCTAGAAAAGCTGCCTTTTTGTGGGTTAATTTTGTTCTGTCCTGGCCTCTTATCCCTTACTGGCTTTGTGTTGTGTATGAGATAGTCATCTTAGTATGTTATAAAAATGCAAAACTACCAAAGTTAGGAAAGCTAACATAATGCAAAACTAAAACAGCTGACGGCATATCATTTAAAGTTCACAGATATCCAATACAAAAAGGCTTTACATAGGCTGTATATAACTAGAAACAGCAGATAACTGATTGCTTGATTGCCAGCAAAACTCAGGCAACTTCAGTCGACATAACGACAGATGTCATTACTAATAGCTCCCAGGCTGAAAGGAGCTGAGGAGGAAACTTGAAGGATTTGAAGGTTTGCCAAAAAGGCTAGTCCAGTTTCCCCATTTCAGTGCTGAAAATTGGAGATCTTTCTGCCACCGAATACTTACATATTCAAACTCAAGAGGCTTAGCAAGGATAAATCAGCATCTCTGAAAAGAGTTTTGCACCAGTGTAAAGGTAGGGTTCAACAAATCAGCATTGGTATTTCTTGCATCTTTTGAATTGTGGGGAAAGGGGATTTTCGCACAGCCTGGGTAATAATCTCTGCAAAAGAAAGACCATTTAACATCCATAGAATGTCTGGCCTTCTGAATCTCCTAGTTGACTGTTTTTCTGCTTGATGTGAAAGGTTTCTTGGCTTTATATATTCATTTTCTACTGCATTAGGTAGTATAAGCGCTGAGTGAATTAAACATAGGATAGTCATAATAAAGAAACACCATAAAATATAATGAAAACATAAAATAATGTAAAAAATCAAACAATCTGTGGCGCTCTGTTTTTTTCCTGAACCGAATTTCACTGAGGCTACAGACTTAGGGCAGATCTTCCTGTTGCTCTCACTGTGAGCTTGTAGCATCTGGATGATAAATTTATAGGCTTATTTAGGTCATCTATTTAGATCATCTTCTAAATCTCAGCAATAAGATAGTGTAGTAACTATAGTTACTCTGATTACTACCCCTTTTTCCAGTTTAAAGGATTTTCAAGGCACTGGAATGTGGAAACAGATTGAATTTATGACCCAACATGTTCAGGAACAGGGAGAGGACCTCTCTGCTCCAGTATAGCAACTAAATAATTGACAAGAAATTAGCAGAACATGCTTCCCTCGTGTTTTAGAAAGGGTAAAGCAATAAATAAATAATAAAAATAAATAAATAAAAGAGGAATTACTGAAACTGCTTGGTGGAAAAGAATGAAGTGATACTTCTCATCCATAGAGTCTCCAAAACATTGGGAACTACTAGTTTTGGAACATGCAGAATTACTGGTCTTGGAACAGGTATTTTCTTGAATGCAGAGAAAATTACAGCTCCAAGGCTCTGATAGACTGGAAATCGCTCTAATGGGTGAGGGATTCCGGTCCTCCCAGATGCTTTAAATCCATTCTAGCTCCCCACAGAGAGCTAGAACCTAATTGGGTAGATTATTATTTTAGGAACAAGGGCTATTACACAGGACCTAGAGTCAGGAGGGAGAATTCAGAGCATTCCTGAACATCACAGGTCATTAAGGTATCTGCATACACAATATCATGCCCAAAGATTTTTATTTAATAGCCATTCGATTCCTTAGAAAAAAAGATCTATCTGTGGTAAACTGGATGCCAGACACAGTATTGATATCCAACATCCATGTTATGGCAGAGAATTGATTAGGAGAGCTATAAGACCTGGAGCTGTTCAAAACCTGATCCTGACTTGCAAGCCAACGCTCTGCCACTCCTGTTGATAAGGGAATGGTCTCAGCTGAAGGAATGTGTGCACTTGGGCAGTTCTATTTTCGGAAAGATGTGAACCAGCTTGAAAGTGTGGCCTATAGCAAAGACTGGAGGAAGTAATCAGTTCAGGAAATGAGGGTGCCCACACACCAAAAGAAATCCATACACCACAAACTAAGATTCACTGATTAAAAGTATAGAGCACAGGCAGTTGTTTTGGCATATCAAACTCTGAGAGTCCATGAGCAGGGAGTATTTAAAAAAAACACATTTTTTAAAAAAAAAAATACAATGCTTTCTGCTACCTTGAGGTTTTTTCTTCGCTCAAATCTCATAGAACATATTTCTCAGGACTTTTCCACATGAGAAAATTGATGGATCATTTTAATGGTGTATTTCTACCGCCTAACTTTCCTGTGTATGGAGTTCCATGTTTAACTGTCTTAAACTTTATAAATGCATTTAAAAGGAGAAGTTTCAACTGGCTGCTCCATGTGAATTCTCCATGGTGACAAATTGATTACCTTAATTAGGTGTTGAAGTTGTGGTTTTGGGCATGTATTTTTGAGAAGTCCTGTATTTTATTGCCCCATAATACCTTACTTCTTACTTCTACCTTAGGTGATGTGTCAGAAGAGCCTCTTGTCAGACAAGTTGTTAATAGAAGGAGTTTTCTCACAAGTTATTAAGCCAAAGGAATTCTTTCTGGTGAGTTTTCTGACACAGTGACATCAAGTGACTATTTCTCACCTTTAGTTAAGCTTGCAGAATCTTGTAGTGTGAATCTCACCTTGGGAGGAGCTAGAAACTAGAAACTATTCTCTTCTATATAATAGATAAACTTAGTAAAGGAAATAAATCTTATTAGCAATTCTTTTATAAAAGTTACCACTCTGTGATTTTCGGAAGAGAGTATTACATCAGAAGAGCATGTTCTTCACTACAGAATCCAGCTTCAGAGACACATCTCTACAGCTGTCTACTGAATGCCAAGCCATTTGTGGTAACAAGGTCTTTAATTGGGCTAGCTCAGAAATGACAGGCTAAGGCAGGTCTAGGAGAAATCTCCCCTGGTATCAACAACCATTGGTTTTACACCCAACTATCAAGAGTTTCCACCCCCTGGTGTTTCCAGTGGGGAGCCAACTGGGTTGGCAAATTTTCCTGCTCCATCAAAATAGGAGCCTAAAAACCTGGCAACTGCAAATTCCTCAGCCTCTCCTACATAAATAAACTGTGAGGATATGAGCACCACATTATGAAGCAGCAGAATCAAGCCCAAATTTCTACAGGTTTGCCTACAAGTCCCATATATATCTATAAGTCTCATACACTCACACACACATATCTGTATAGTTCTACAAGGCTAAAATACAGGTGATTTAATGGCCTATATATATATATACCTATATACGCAATTTAGAGATGTGTGACTGTGTTGGCGTAGGTAATTTAGAGGTGCAGAAACATTAGCCATCACTGTCCTGAACTAACAGGATTTATGATTGGATCTAGGCATCTCAGCGGGAGGACTGAGAACCAGGAGGGACTTCTGCACGTGTCAATTTGCCCCCCACTGGGGAGACATTATCTCTCAGTTTGCAGTGCCTTTTAAAATCCCCAAAGTGAAATGCATCCTTCTGTTTAAATTGTGTTACGGTGCTGTAGGTCATATGACCAGATGAGTCCTTTGCTACTGCACATTGTGAACAGTCACTCACAACAGAAGGAGGAAACAGGAAGGGTATATTAAAGTTCCTGATTAATCAACGTTCCTGCTGAACTCTGGTTTGCCAGAACGGCTCAAAACATGGGTCCATCATGTTTGCTTTGACTGCAGAGGAGTTTGTGTTAACAGTCTGAACCCACAAGGCATAGAGTCCTACAGATTCCATTGCTTCAACCCTATCCTTCGGTGACCGTAGTATGTTTCTTTTCTCCGTTGCTCCTTGACTGAGTGGAGACTGCTAGAGTTACCAATTACTGAGTTTGCTGTTAGGTAATTATCCTTATAATTAAAATATGGAAATTTCTTGTGATATTCTGCTCAGCCTGCTTGCTGCATTAGTCAGTGCGAATGATTTCACATTTACATCAATAGAATTTGACCAGATCCATGGCCAACATTATCTTTATATCAGAGCATCAAGTGAAGCTACAGCCTCAGTGATAGAGACCTGCCAATTCCTATCAGACCTCAGCGTAAATCAGCTGGTGAAGTCCTGTGGCCTTCATATAAGCAGTTTAATTTCTTATGGTTTGGCATGATTGGATTTGCCAGACTGCAGGTAGGTAGAGGCCCTAATTGCCTGCTTTGTCCCTGCTGGCCATTTCTTTCATATGATTCTCTCAAACAACATGGCACAAAACAGGTTAAAAAGAAAAGAAGAGCCTTAATGAGGATAATTGGAAGAATTCATAAATTACAAGCTCACACCTGGCACTCCGCTTTTCTCAGGAAGCAGCACTGCTGTTTGCCCTCTGTGAGTGGCATTGCTTACCAAGACAAACACTTTCAGATTTATTTTTATGCTCCTTGGCTTGTGTGTCTGTCTGAAGAGCAGATCAAACTCATCACTTCCTCTCAGACTCTTCATTCTTGCATCAGAGATTCTTCTGGTGAGAAGGACATAACAACTTCAAGGTTGACTTTCAAGTCATGCCTTTCTTCCAGGTTTATTGTCTTTCTGGCTGCCAAACAGCAGCCACTGTTACTGGTGTGCAAGGATCCGACTTCTAAAATAATGATCTCATGGTCTGAGTAGGACCTTTTATGGTCTTTAAACCAGCGGTGTCTGGTTTAATAGACATCACAAAATGCTTCTTTCTTTCCCTCTGTTTACATCCATTTTTCTCTTCTTCCTCAACAGGTTGGAGCGGAAAACATGGAAGACTGTGGACAATGTAGACAGAATTTAACTGAGTAGCCATTATACAGCCAAGCAATAACTGAAAATAAAAAGTTAATATTTGCCATAATTTTGATTACTCTTGCCAAAGTCATGTCTAGAGAGATGACATCTCCCATCTCCCATCACACTTCCACATGTCATGGTAAGATGCCAGACAACCGCTCCACGGTACACAACCGCTCCATTTATCATGTCAATGGCAAACAGGATTCCATCCATCACATTTAAAGGTGTTACCTCGATGCGGAATAGATGTAAAGGTTGAGGTAGTCAGACTCTCCACATACATATTAAAACTTCTTAATGTAATTAAGAAAATCTGCAGGAAGTATAATGCTTTGACCTGACCATCTTTACCCAGACCAAAGACATGGACTTCAACTAGTGAGTGCCTAGGAAATTATTAGCCCAGATATATCCCTACTTGAATATTGCAAATTTTCATCTACTAGCAAAGAAGGTGAAAGACCAGTTGTAATCTTTTATTGAGTGCTAAAATTTTTCCTTAAGCAAGTTTCATAGCAATACCTTAGTCATCACTGTTAAAGAACAGTCACCATCTAAAGCCCCCACATAGGTTACCACAAAAAACAATTGACATGTCATGGATTTGAGGAGGGTCATGGTAATTCCCCTCAGGAAAAAAAAAAAAAAATCCAGCAAACAAACAACATTTCCCCAAAAACAAACAAACAAAAGAAAAAAACTAAGTGGAAAACCACCAGTAGAGGTAAGACAAGCAAAGTCACAAAGTGTGTAGTAAAGATTTAGCAAAAAATCCACAACCTAGAAAATGAACATTTCTTAAGCCAAAGTCACAAAATCATGAGGGGACCTCAACTGGCCAGCCAATCTCCTTACACTTTAGGAGAGAAATAGATTGTTTCCAAAGTCCGGACTTTCCTCTCTGTCAGGGAAGGTGAATGTCCTGTAGATGCGCTGGCAGTCAGTCTCTCACCCTGTTCCTTCTGCTAAAGACTCACCCTTACATCTAGATAACAAACCAGCTTTTCAACAAAAAAAGTGTCCAAACTGTTCTAATGCAAATCAGCTGGCCCACTCTTCCTTATGGACTCAATATTTGAAGGTGATTGGCCATTTCACCTGAAAAAGTTGGAAACTTCTCCTGCCCTTCATCTTCCTGAAGCACATGCTTTCAGCTTCTTCCACTCCAGATCTTCCCTAAATCATAGCCTTCACTCTGCTTTCCATGCTCCCCAACCTGGACTGCATTACCAGCAGCAGGTGACACAACATCCTTGCACTAACTTATTTGATTCTCATTTCTGGAGTTTTTCAAATTAGGTGCCTTTCACAGGCTGATAGCTGAAAGAAACTTGCTGAACTCCTGACCCACATAGGGTTTTGGCCAATTAAAATGTGTAATGTGGCTGCTGCTTTACCGCTTCAGCTTGACCTCATGCAGAAGCTCTGACAGTTGCTGTACAATTTCAAACGAACCTGGAAACCATTACTGTAACATTGGTAGTTTCCCTTTCACCTATGAGATTTTTCTTACATTATGAGTGTGAGGATGACCTTTAAGCCACCGAGAGAGTTGTGTTTTAAACCACCTCTGTCTAAATGAGTATTATCACCTCAGTCACAGAATTAAAATTGTATCCTTTTCCAAAACAAGTTCTGAACTCCCCTAGCTTAGTGAAAACTTGCAAAAGCTAAAATTCTACCAAGAAATTACCATGATGTTTAGATGTCTCTTTCATGAGACACAGCTAGCATATTTTGAGTTCCTGGTGTTTTATGTTATGAATCTTCTGCTGCTCCCAGTGACTGGCTTGATGAGGTGATTTCAAGTGACTCTGCCCAGCTCTACCACAATTTCTTCTTTTGTGCTGGAATTAGTACTGTTTTACCACTTTTTTTTCTGGATCAGATTTGTACAAGAAAATAAAACAAGTTGGGAGCAATTCCCTCAGGGAAAGTAGCACAGAGCAGCTCATCTCCACAGGACTAAAATCTATTTGGCCCTAGAATACATCTCATCCAAGTTGTTTCCCAACAGTTTTCTTTGGCCTTGAGCTTCTTACAGGAGAAGTCAAAAACACTTCAAATGTGCTAACAAATAAAAAGCATGGGTAATCATGAGGAAAGGTTCAATATCATTTTATTTGCTAGTTATAGGCATAACTTCCATGGTCAAAAAATCAGTAGTACCCACCTATGGGAGAGGATAGGAATGTAAGTGGGAGTGTCATGTTGCTCTGCCAGCCTTTTAGCTTCAGCAGAGATTTATGCTAGACCAAAATAACTATGAAGCTGCAACACATGCTTTGAAAACTATTCATTTTTGTTTTATTTTTTTTCCACATTAGACCTATTCCTCTACTAGTACACTCAAATGGAACAACAAAGTGGTGAATACTGAGGCTGCCACGAGAGGAAAAGATGGGAATGGAGAAGGAGGGGATGGAGGGCTACAAACATGAGTGATAAGACTAGGTTACACTTGTGTGAAACTGCAAACTCAGACTACATTAGATCGATGGGTCTAGTGGCGTCCTTTTGAGTAAGCTGGCGGTCAAGTCCCTGTACTAACAGTTGGAGTCCAGGAAGGACAGAATGGATGTTAATGGCAGCTAGGGATTGCTTACACTCCTGTAAGAGCTACCAATTCCCTCAGGGCTGGTTTGCCTTCATCCTAGCTGAAGGCACCCTCCTTCTCTTCACTGTGCTTTCCTTTGCCCGGGGGAAAATCTCTGGGAAAATTTGTGGGGTCTGACTGGGATCTTGCTGCACTCATCCACTCAGCCAGCACAGCAATCCTGGCTCTGTCTTGCCAGTCCATCGACCCCATGTCCATAAGTGAAGCTTCCCCTTGTGTCCTAGATTGTCTTTCACGCATCCATAAAAATCCATTGTCATCTTAAAACTCAAATTCAGGCTGTCTGGGAGTTATAGACAAAATGGGAGACAGCACACCGGACCTTAGCAGCAGTGTCCTTATATTGGTTAAGTCCACCAGGAGATAGGTGCTGCTGCTATGCATCCCATCCCATTGAAAATTTCACTTCTTTTGCCTAACCAGTCCTTCCTTTCCCTTTCCAGGAGCCAGGATGTGCACAGACTGTGATTTGAAGTGTTTGCTGACAGTGCTCCCTCACCTCCCACGGGAAGTGGGACCAACGTGGGCCACGAGGAAAAGTGCTTGCAAGCACCAATTTCACATCAACACGGACCTGTTCTGTACTCTGCTGCAGACCTCAGAGGCTGGTTGTTTTGGCAGGCTTTGAATAGATGTGCATGTAGAGAAAGCATACCTCGATCCAGATCTCATTAACCTTGCTGACCCTGATAGCTGACTGCCAGCTCAAATTCCTCTCTTTCCTCAGCTGCCTCCTTCTTTACCACCTCAGATTTTTTTTGTATTTATTTTTGGTTAGTATCTATCCTTTAAAAAGACTGTTTCATTTTGTCTTGTGCCAAAACACTAATTTTCAGTGAAGAAGGTGCAAAAGAAGAAGTATCTGTCCCTGTGAAACCGATGTCTCAGCAATATGAGCTCCTGTTGAGCAGTGATGTCAGCCAGCCTGGAGTGTTTGGATTAGGATCTGATTTCTTCTTGCTCTAGGGGGTCTCCCAGGAAGACTTTGTCTACCCAACTTCGTTGTGCTATGAAAGGCATTGCTTACAGGTGGGGCTCAGTCATCTAAAAGACACAACAGTATAGAGACAGTTGTTGTGACTTAATTATTTCCATCTCTGACAAAGAAAAAACCTCAAAACTTTCAAGCCACCACATCCTCATTGATTGCCAAGGCCTTTGGAAGATGCCCAGGATGATTTGGACCTATTACTTGGGTCACTGGCTCCCAAACCTTGAAGCAACAACAGATTGCTGCCAACTGCAAAACTCCCTGTGGTTCACGCATGTTGGAACTGACGAGTCTGCAAATTGCAGTGCTTAATTTGGTAGTGCATAACAGCTGCGGACTGCACAGCACTATCTCATGTACCACAGTTGTGGCTGAAGCAGTGACTTTCAGTGGAAGCAGAAGGCAAAGAAATTGTTCCATATAAGTTTTTCTGGATGCCATTTAAAAAAAATGTCAGATTTTAACATGTGCAAAAAGCAGGCCTACATTTTCTGGCGTCCTCCTAGATTCTTCACTAGTACCATTTTTTGTTCAGCACAATAGACACCTCAGGCTACCACTGTTTTCTAACTGTCTCAGCCTACAGAAAAGAGAGAAAGA
>VZSV01000034.1:2702901-2721807 GCA_013398735.1 Nothocercus julius
TCCAGCCAGTTCTCAATCCATTTCACTGTCCACTCGTCCAGTCCACACTTCTGAGCATTCCAATGAGGATATTATGGGAGACTGTGTTGAAAGCCTTGCTGAAGTCAAGGTAGACAACCTGCACGGCTCTCCCATCATACACCCAGACAGTCATCCCATCATAGAACTCTATCAGGTTCATCAAACACAACTTTCCCTTGGTGAATCCATACTGACTACTCCTGATCACCTTCTTTTCCTTGACATAGCTAGAGATGGTCTCTAGGATGAGATGCTCCGTCACCTTTCCAGGATGGAGGTGAGGCTGACTGGCTTGTAGTTTCCCGGGTCCTCCCTCTTGCCCTTTTTGAACACTGGAGTGATATTGGCTTTCCTCCCGTCCTCAGGCACCTCCCCTGCTCTCCATGACCTCTCAGAGGTGATGGAGAGCGACTGAGCAATAACCCACACCAGTTCCCTCAACACTCTTGGGTGGATCCCATCTGGGCCCCTAGATTTATGGATGTCCAGTTTGCCTAAATAATCCCTAACCCAATCCTCCTCGACCAGCAGCTGGCCATCACTTACTTCAGGGTATGGACGTGGAGACCTACCTGCAAGAAGGAGGTGGCATTTGGATCTGAAAAGAAACCAGAATCCCACAAAGTTCCTCTGAGAGGGTCAGCACACATATTCCCCACATCTGTAAGCACCTGTAAGATGTAAAAGATGATTCCTCTCATGCTCCCACAGTCTTTAATCTCTTTGTTTATGTTTTGTTGCGCTAAACTGATGAGTTGCTCCTTGGCTTGCAATACTTCATAGAGTTGTGTGCAGGTAGAGTAAACCAGGGAGCCCAAGCTGGAACAGTAGGGAACCCTCTTGCTTTGCCCAGTACATTAGTGTAACATGAGGCTGTAGAGCCTTTGCTGCCCTGGTCAGAGCCCACGCAAAGAGAGAATTGGCTGGTTTCTCTAAAGAATGGGTCTTGTTGCAAGCACTTACTTGATTTACATGTAGAGCTGCACTACATGAGCCTTCCTGGAGAATGAAATGTAAATTCAGATCGGTCTCAGCTATTCCCTCCTTCCTTTCAGACTGGGTACTCGGCTCAAGGGGAGGAAAAAAAGTAGCTTTAAAATTCAGCATTTTTTTTCTCCTTTTTAATGGGTGATTTGGATTCTGATTTAGAGCATAAGGAAGCATAAATTATAACACAAATGAGAATGTGGGAGACAGTGTAGGAAAATTCTGTTTTAAAAAAAAGAAGCAGAGAGGGAACAACATTTGGGGAATAAAAAGTAGGGCAGATTTTGAAATATTCTCAAAACCATTTAACACCATCTGTCAGGGGCTTGTGTTGCTAGGGATTTATCATCTTCTATCTGCAAAATCCTCTGGCTACTGAAAACAAATTTGGGAAAAGATGATTAAACTTCTACCCTTCAGCTCCCACCCCCACACTCCCACCAACCATCTTTCCAACTGTTCGGAAAGGAAGCATTGACTCAATCCCTGTGCAACTCCATGGAATGACCAGAAACTTAGAAAAAAGTCTAATTAATGTTCGGAACATACTCCCTTTTAGCTTGTCACAGGGTAGCCCTGATTTTGCAACATTTATGCAGCAAATCTTCAAACAGACGTTCACATTCCGAGGGTCAGTGTTCTTTCAAAAGATACCACTCCTGAAGCAGGTCACTGATTCACAGTTGGGAAACGCAGAATCCGAAAACCATCAGGATCAGGAAACTCCCAAGCAAATCCCAGAGGTCTGTCACTGCAAATCCTAGAAGCCTCTTGAACAAAAGCTACTCTGCATGTTTTAATTCCTATTGATCACGCTGGATCTAAAGTTTGCCTGTTCTATTTTTTAATGTTATGAGTAAGTTTCAGATGCTACAGGTGGGTGTAAAGTTCTGGAAAAAAAAAAAACACATTTTTTGGCTAAAGATGGTTAAACATTTCCATGAAAATTTTAATACCATTTTTATTTCTAACAAACAAACAATACAGTCACTTGGCAGTTGCTGTAACAGCTGTGGGGGCTGAAATACAAGAACATTACTTTCTATCATTCAGTGAGCTTCCTTGCTATCATGTGTTCTTCAGGATATATCTTGAGATGTCTATGTTGGAGGAAAGAACTGGGTAATCCTGGCCATAACATGCTGCACAAGAGGGGTACCCCCTGCTTTATCCATAGACAAGACTGGAAGAAGGAGCTAGTTACACTTCATCCCCCACAGAGTATTTTTGCAAAATAGCCAAAGAGAAATGTTATTTTTTTTTGAGAATTCCAATGAAATGAATAATAATAATAATATTAAGTGAACAGGAAGATAGTTTTGTAAAAGCTTCCTTGAATAATCCATTTTTAGATGGAAAGAATTTTAAGGATTTTTTACAATCTCTACCATTTAAATTGTTCTAATGAATCGGTTATTTAAACTTCTACTAAGTACTTAGCAGCCTGCAATAAATGCCTTTGAAATGTGCCTTTAGGTTGAACAATGTTCTTGATGTCTTTGTTCCTTGCTAAAAGCAAGTTATAGCTTCCCCTGAAGTGAAATAAAACAATTAGGGAATTTTTTAAATGAATGTGTATTTGTTGACATAATTAACATGCAATTGCTTAATAGTATAAGCTTGGGAATGACAGCTGAAAGTCAGAGCGTGCAATAAAGAACACTGTTGTCATGAATTATAACATATTTTGGGAGAGAGGCCACACATTCTCAAAGGGTATAGCTTGGTCTGATTGTGCTGTCAGTGGAATTACACTAATTTACTTCAGTTTCATCGGTTGTTTTTTTTTATTAGAAGAGACTTCTGACATCTGTTTTAAATAGTTTTAAGTCTCAAGTTTAAATCGAGTTAAAGAATGAACTCTTTGGGCTGCGCTTCAGTGGAATGCTATTAAGATGCCCTTGGCTCATGCTTTAAGATGGCTTTGAAATAAAACTGCTTGCCAGCAGGATGTGAACTGTCCTAGCGCCTGTCCCACTGTTTTCTAAATAAGGGGTCAGGAGGGGGGATATGAAATTCCCACCAGAAGTGAGATCCAAGGGGATCCAGCTGCAGTGAAGACAAGATGATCCTTACTCCCAGGTGGTCTGTGGAATGCAGTAAGGCTGCAAAAACTGCAATAACACAGTGCTTGCAGTAAAGATGTCCACACCTGAGTTATCTAGGTCCCCAGCATGGTTAATAGGGAGCTTATCCTGAAGCAGGCACCTCCATCTCGTCATACAAGTCGTGTCCTAAATGCAGCCAGATTCAAAGACTAGAGGCAGGATTCGGATGTCTAAACACAACTTTGTCTATCTTGGACCAGTTTAGACACCCCAGGCTAGCTGAGACATTCTCTGAGGCTGACAAATGTGATACAGAACCTATGGAACTCCTGTCTCTTGAATACAAAGACATGAAATAGACCCCAAACCAGAATACCTCTGGGTGTGTACATCATATAAATTTGGTGCCTAGAGGCCTCATTGAAGAGCAGACAAGTGTCTGGATGTAGGTACCTAAGTCTTTTCAGACTTCCAGCTTTGATGGAATTTAAATGCGGAGATACTACCCCAGAATTGCAAGATGTTTGCAATGACTTATTTGGATTCCTTAAATAGATAATATTTCCTTACTTCTCAAGCCTGCCTTAGGAAAAAAAAAAAAAATGTTTGAAACATGTGCTATGGGGAGCTCTATATATCCATCCATGTATGTGAGCATCTCACGTCTTTTTATTCAAGACCAAACTTGGGAAGGGGAATGTCTCTTAGCTTGTATGAGAAAACAAAGCCTGTGTCAGACATGCCCACTCAGAGCTACTGAAGTGAATAAAAGCTTGCTGAATTATCAACAATGGCATTTTTTGCTTGATTGCTTTGGTTTAAGTTTGGTTTTTATGCCAGCAGTTTGATTTTTAGTAATGCAAGACTTCAAAGAGGGAGTCACTGAGAGAACGGAGGATGCCAGGCCTTTAAAGAAAGCTCTGGATGCAGGTGTAATCGAGCTGCTGTCACAGTGTTGGGTGCTTAAAGGATTGGAGGCACCTTCTGCAAAGATGAACAGGTTTCTGTTGTTATAACCTGTATGTTCGTGTCTTTGTTGGTGTGTGTCTCCACAGACGCGCTGAACCAATTTAAAATAGAAAGAAATTAATCTCATGTGTCTAAGCAAAAGTAAGCAAATGTGGTGGAGGAAGGCTGATCCAAAACATGTGACTACATGGACAGAAGCATAGTGAGGTAAGGAGGTAGTGTGGATGTAGGAACTGGTTTCCATTTTTTTAATGAATTAAGTACCATGTATCTAAATCTTATTGGGGTTCTTCCCAGACAATATCAGTAAGGTCTGTACCCAAGACACGTGCTTGTGTTTGGTTACATGTATTTCTGCAGATGAGTCCTCAGACTTTCTACATTGGGATTTGACCAACTTTGACTTTCTGACAACTGAAATATGAATGTGTCCTTCTTATTTCAGCTGTTGCATCATTTAGACCTTGCTCCAAAGGATGAAGCGATGGGTGTTAGCATCCCACAAGCCACTCGTCTTGATGACTCCATTCGTTCTATCTCCAATGAAATGCTGCAAGTATATCTGCCTGACATTTGCGCTTGGACATTTTTGACAAATGACAGCTTTAATGCAGATGATAGCAATTTGGTGTCATGTCACATATCCACAAACATGCAACATTATCCCATCATGTTTTTCTGAATTCAACTTGATGCAAAAAGAAATGAATTCTAGTGCATTGCTGACTGAGTGTGCAATTTTCCAGTACACAATCTGTATGGCAATATAAAAGGAGCAAGAGTCATCAGCTATATGCAGATAAAATGCAATTGAATCTCATCCAAATTCTAAAAAGTGAAGGGAAACTTTTCCACTGATTTCAATGACCTTACAATGAAAGCTTTATTCCTTCTTGGGTTAAAAGTCATGTCATTTTCAATTTTCACAGACAAGAGCAAACAGCAGATACCTGTGTTCAGCCCAAAACATATCCATCCCTCTCTTTATCCTACAGCATGATCTGAGTGAAAGAGCAAAGAAAGAGGATTTTGTGATGTAGGTGACACTAGACCTGCATGTTTTGCACGACTGTGCTGTGAAGTCAACAGGAGCTGCCTCTATGTTTCCTCTATCAGAATTTGTGCAAGAGGTAATGGCAAACGGAAAAGATTTTCCATCCTGCTGTTTACAATTTGGAATGCTAATTGCCAGAATTTATGACTCCCATAAACTATTACTGGGCACTAAGCTCTGGGAAACTATGCAAACTTGCAGGAAAGGCACTAGGGATGACATTTTAATCTTACTGAAGTTGATTGCTCAACCCTATTATATTTAACGGAGTTAGAATTTAACCTTGAGTTCAAAAAAGTACTGAAAGAGTACAAAATAAATGAATAATGAATAGATAGATGGATAAGTAGCTAAGACGGTATGAGTTTCTGTTTCACTTCAAAACAGGCTTTATGGTGAACATCCATCACAGCAACACTTTGTTCCCAGAAAGAGAAGTTTTTGAATGCTAGCATTTAATAATTCATGCAGCGATTCTAGCTGGACGCTGTGCAGATATGAATTTGCTTTTCTTCCTTAAAAGGCTTACGTTCAATCAGGAGAAAAGCGCTAATATTTACAAGTGTGAGGATTAACTGGTGATGGCATTTGTGAGGTGAGAAATCTTATTATTACTGTAGAATTTGCTTATGAAATGGACTTGAGTTGGGGATTTGAAGTTTCCCACAGTTAAAGGAACTACCTTTAACTGTGCCTGCCCTAGTCAGGCAAATGCTATTCTCTCTGTCTGCAGACTACACCTGATTCATATGTGAAGCCATATCTGTGTTTGGTATATGTTCTTTAAATGGATCTGTAAAAATCACTTTTCTCATCTTAGTCAGAACCTTACTGCAGATGGATTCACTTCAGCTTTTTTTCTACCCCATCATGTCCATAATAAATCAGTTTCCACAGGCACATAACTCTGGTCAATACTGAGCAGCTTGCAGATAGACAGGCTATGATGTCTGAAATTCATAGATAGCAGTATTTATTCTCTGAGAAATGAATTATTATCCTAAATCCTTGTTACTAAACATCAGAGATTTTCATTCACTGCTGAGGTGGGCAGGAACAAGTGATTCCACATCATTAAAAAAAAAGCCAGAAATGCTCCGATAATTCTACCTCTTTCTTTACATATGAACTCTGTCTTCCTACTTGAAGAGGAAATACATAAAATCATGATCAAGAGGAGAAGGTTCACAGTGAAAAAACTTTGAGAGCTTCTTTCTCATATGAAACAGACCTTTTCCTCTCTCTGTTGAGAGACATGCCAAACAAGAAGTATCAGCAACAGCTCATATGAAGATATATAAAATGCAGAAAAAAAATGGACTTTCCCTCAGTTTGGGAATTTCATGGTTTAGTTTATTTGCCAGCTTTGGTAACTGACAAATGAAAATGTTCTGTGGAGAGTCATGACTCTCATGAGTCAAAATGACAAATGAAAAATTATCAATATTTCATTTCAAGACTCTCAAAGTGCTCTTTCTGCTAATACTTGTATCTATTGTTTTGACTATGACAGTAAAATTTTCTCTTGAAACTGAAGCAGAGATCTTCTACCCTTAGCAAGTAAAGATCTTTAATGAGGAATCTTGAAAGTATTTTGTGAGTTGTGTCTCCCATTAGAAAGGCCACCCTGCACTTTCTAATGCTTTTTGCATGTCAGCTCTGCAACTTAAGGAGTTGTTGGAAGTTCATTTTCAGACTGGGAACATGAATCTCCCAAAATGAAAAAAATCCAGACAACAAAGATAACCAGGCATCTAAATTCTCTTGATGACTAACAAGAAACATATATTGTCTAAATAGTCGGGGGGGCAGAGGGATGAGGGGAGATGTTCATCTCTAGATGCAGAGTTTTATCATGATTAGTCTACAGGGCTGGTTCCTCTGTGTAAACCTAGTATCTGGGGTCCCATGCTAGGGCTCAGGGTGACATCAGCCAAACGGAGGACAGTTCATATCACCATACATTAGACACGGTGGAGTAGCCCGGGTGCTTAGACACTTACTTGGATCGGATGTCTACATGAGGAACATGCAAAGCTTTGTGAGATTTGCTACCCCATGATGGGGGACATGTCTGGCAGATGTGAACAGCTACAGTATAAGTGACTATGTTTCAGTTGGCCATTCTGAGCATGATTCAGCTGCCCAAGCACAGTCAGCTTTACACTGGCGATGCTCTAGTGGGCCCTGCCACAGTGGAAAAGCACAGGTATCGTTTAGGTCTTGTGTCATATCTACCAGCCCATATGGATATCTTGTCTTATTAGGACATCGCAGAGGCATTATATAGATCACACTTTCTGGGCTTGGTTTATAGTCAAGGGAGAGAAATAAGCATCTTAAAGGTTATCTTTTCCTATAGTACATGCTTAAAGTAGGCCAGATATATTCTACCCTATAATTACCAATTTCTCTGCACTGATTACGAAGGGGGCCAAGAGACCAGCTGAGTTTCCTGCGGTCCTGCAAATCATCTGCAGCTGAGCAGGGATTTGAAAGTGGCTTTTCCAGTGTCAGGTCACTGTGTTAACCCTTGAATTTGCCTTACTCCTACTCAACTACCTCCTACATGGCGGCAATGAAACATTCTCACTGAGTTTGGGAAGACTGGGCCAGACTGGAAATTAACCTGTTTACCCTTAAAACCTTGATCTTTGCCTCTGCTAATGCAAAACTACCTTGAAATTACAGGATGGACATAAAGCCTAGCTTGTGACTCATTTTGCAACTGGAACCTTTTGAATCATTTCCTCCACTCTTCTCTCACTCAAGGCCTGCACACCTGCCCTTTGTGAAAGAACCCTGAAGCCTGTCTTCTCAATGTGACAGAGACGGTTTCAATTCGAATTGAGGCTTTTCATGCTAGAGGGTTTCTTCAGAGGATCATAGAGCTACAGTACTGACGTGTTCCTTGATCACTGAATCTTCACCCCAGAGCTGCGTGTGCAGAAGTCAACGCACACAGAGGAAACAGATGTGTCCCCAGTTTGCCCAGCTAACAGTCCTCTGCCTTACAACCTTCCTGTAGCATCTCCACTCACTGGGTAAACACATGATAATGTGTGTGTGTGTGTTATGCGCTAAGTAACATTGCTAAATGTGCTGAGCATTTTATGTAGAGGTCTTATTTCTCGATAGTGCAAATATACCTTCCTGAAAATAACTCCTTCTAGGAGTCCACCCATGTGGGTCTTAGCTCAAACACTGATCTATCACATCATCTGAGGGAGGGCTACATCTTTCTTCCCTCATCTGATTGAGCATCTCATCTCTGTAGGTGGTGAGGTAATGTAAGACAAATTGTGCACCTAAACATCCAGCCTAAGTGAGTGATGATTGCAGTGAGCTTTAGGTATTTATGGGAAAATCTGTACTTAATTAGAATATATTTGCGCATTCAATTACTCATCTGCAGACATTTTTGCAAGATCAGGGCTTAGTATTGTGCCCATTGCCTTTATACTTGCTGCATGGGTAGTAACATAAAGACAATGCTCTGTCCAAGTTGCAAGGTTTCTGCCAATATTTGTCATCTGGGATACATTCTCAGTTGTTGCCCTCGTCTCTCTGTCTGAAGCAGCATCATCTGAACTGCAAGACGTGCTGCAGTCACACATGCTTAGCGTTTATTATTTGGCTTACATTCAGACTCAGTGGAGAAATACCCATAAAAATTGTCCTGATCAAAGGACCATAGCACCAAAACTTTGCAGATATGTTAATGAGATATCTGGGGCTGGACAAACAGTTTAAGTCACAATGTTTGAAGGCAGGGCCTTTAATGGATTCATTCTGTGTGGCTGCTGGTTGGGATGAATCCGTTTACAAGCACCTCACTTCAAAAATTCAGATGACTTTTCTTCTTCAAATGAAGTGCTGCGGGATTATGCCTATGCAGTCGTGTCAGACTTTGCAGGAGAGCTTCTCAGATTGGAGTTCTCTGGTATAATTATCTGCCTGAACTTCACTGATAATGTTCCTGTAGCTGCACAGAGATAGAAATTAAGAGAGCATGAAAAATATTTTGATGTTCTCAGAGATCAGCACCAATTCCCCTTAAAAAAAAAATAAAAAAGCAGATTTCCTTTTCTCCTTTTTTCCCCCATCTAGCAAGGTCCTCTCACTCTCAAAACAGGAACAGGTACAAAATGACCCTTTGCCGTTTCCAGCCCTTGGGATGCATTGCCAACTTGTAAAAGCGCAGAGGACAACACAACAGATACGGCCAAAAAAAATCGGCTTTTCCTAGTCCATGGCATTAGCACTGTGGGCAGCCACTTAAAACTTGAATTGGGCTCTCAGTGAGAAAGAGATCAACATAATTTTGAGCCAAGAGGCTATCAGGGAATGGGAATTTTTTTCTTTTACAGGAAATTTTTATAGCTGTTTAAAGTAAAATAAACATGCCCTATATAAATAGTTTCCCACAGCAAATGACAATTTAAGTCAAACCAACCTTTAGGTTAATTGAAAAAATAAATTTTGATAACACAGAAATGTCTCATTCCAACTGCAATTGAATTAAATTTTATAACATAGAAAAAACATTGTTTTAATGAAATGCCAGGTTGAAACCAAACAAGAAATTATTTTTCATCAGGCCTGATCAGAGATCTTTTCATTTTGAGTTCCCCACTAAAGAAATTTGAGGGAAATCTGCAGCAGAAAAAGCACACAGATCCCTTGTCTGACACAAAACGTGTTCCTCTAACCCTTCTTACTTTCTTTTTTATGATAAAGACACATCTCCAGTTCCCAGGTCCTTCCTGATCTCTGCGTATGAATTCTACATAAAAACATCAAGCATGAAGAAACCACTGTGAACCCCTTACAAGCATCAAAGTTCAAATTTGGGCTTTATTTTTGGTGCTGTAGAGACTGAATGTATAACAAGTTGATCCCTAGTTGTTCCTGATTACCTCTACCTTTCACATTTGGACACAGAGGAAGTTAGGAAAAAGAAAAGTCTCCAGGTGCCAAATTCCCACCCATGTTAGATATACTGCATCTTTTCAAAAGTCATTGCATGAAAAGTGATGGTCTTCTTGCTACCCTCAAGCAGCGTTCCAGGAACGATTAAAATGGTTTGGGTTGTATCTGGGGGAAAAGGTATTCCCCTGGCCTCTGTTTAAAGGAAGCTGCTATTCATTCACTAAGGTTTCTAATTACCAGCTCTATAATTGAAATACGCAAACTCAATACACAGTAATCTGTTTGAGGAAGGCAGCTGGGGGGACAGAGTGATTTTATTAAAATACAAGATGGCAAGCTCTGTGCCAATGTGAGCAGAGTAAATGTCGTTCAGCAGAGAGGCCTGAAGGCAAAGATGAAGGCAGAGGGAACTGTGCAGGCCAGCTATGAAGTGGCCTGATATTTGATTGAATGCTCTTTGTTCCCTTGCAGGTATTTTTGGGTGCTCTTATCCAGTGAAACCTCAGTGATGATGATTCCTTCTCAGAGTGGACAAGTTGGATATTTGGATACCCTTCCCTCTCCTCCTGCCTCTCACAGAATTAGGATGCCCCAGCCTGACACAATCTTCTTCCTTATCCCTGCTTCTCCCAAGACCCAGAGACCTTCCCAAAAGCATGCATGGATACAGTGATTTGCTGCATGTCCCTGCACTTTGGTGGACACCAGGAGGAAAGCTGATGACTGGGGTGCTGTGAAGGAAAGCAGAGAGCAGTGCTGGTCCTGTTCTCTCTGGTCCTGCAACAGAGAAGTTATGTAGATACCATCACTCTTGCTCTGGGCAGGAACAGAGCTAGACCTTTAGGGATGGTGTCAAGATCCTATCCTTGACAGTAGTCTATCTAGATGTGCATCCATCTAGATGTCTGTCCATCCCTGCAGTATTCTTCCAGGCCTGGCATTAGTACATATCATGAGTGTTCTAATTTCCAGTCACATCCTCTGCCACTCTATTTTTGCCTCTTTTGGTGTGCAATAAAATATGCAATTGCAAGCTCTGCTGAGACAGTATCTCCTTTTCTGTATATGTTCAAACTCATACTTGTGCTCTGCTCTAGAGCTTAGTGCCCGAACACTAAATGATCGTGAAAATAGCCAGACCCCTCCATTAGATAAGAGCTGGCTGTGAAGTCTGGATGTTGCTCCAAATTTCCCCATAGTTTGGGACTGTGCCAGCCTGGGAATTTGGAATGAGTTAATCACTCATAAAAATTAGGGTCTGCTCTGAAAGGCAAGCAGTTGTTGTGCTGAATGCACAATGTTAAGATCTTATCTTGCTTTACAAGCAGACTAAAGCCAGAATGAATCAATTATGAGATTAGAATTAATCCAATAATCCTCCGTTCTTCTGTGTCTGCAATCAGATGGTGCATCTGTAAAGATAGTGTTAGTTACGGCAAATGAGATCACCATTTGTCCTATTTTATTAAAAGCCTTTCCCAAACCGTTAACAGCTTAGGTGAGAGGTTGCAATGAAATTAAATTGAAATCTCTTCTCTTTGACTGATTGCCATCTCACATGCATCCTCTGCCTCGGCAGCCCACAGGGGCTGCCCAACACATTAAGGTGGCCTGTGACTATGGCAACAGGCCGTGATGGAGAGGTTCTGCTGGCAGATTTCCTTCCGTGGAAGTGGCTGTCAGAGTATCTGGGTTTGCCACGTGGAGGAGGGAAGGGATGCTTGGGGAGAGGATACAGTTAATACTTTCCCCATGGTCCCTAAGGATGGCCAGGACTGGATAAGCAGGAGCCGTGATGAGCGCTGGTTGCACGCTCGTGGACTTGCATCATGGGCAAACACATATCTCCGGTCTTAAGGAGGCCTCTGGCTAAATAATTAATTTTGGCAGAGGCCAGAAACCATCAGTGTCCTCCTTAAATCCTTCTGCAAAATCATCTTCTAACGCTGCAGCCTGGGCAACCGTGTTCTTCACAGAAGAGACCAGGATGAAAGGTTACATGGGCAACCGCAGTTCTATCTTTTCCTTTTTCTCTTCAACATTTTTTCTCTAATAACGTACTTCCAAACCAGACTTCCACTTAATGTTCCCTACTTCTCTCTCTCCTCTCTTTCATCTCCTCTCTCCATCAATGGCTGGAACTGAGCTTTTTAGTGCTCATGCGGCGCTACCACCTGGCTAAAACAATGACCTGTTGAGCAGCACTAGGTGATTATCTTAGGGCATGCTGTTAAGGGATGTACCCAGATGTTGCTAGCCCCAGAGCTCCTAGGAAAGCTCATCCGTGTGAAAGAGCTGGAGATAGCTCGAAATCAGACATCCAGAGCCCTCCTTGGCTGTGGAAGAGAAATATGATCTAACAGTTAGAGCACAAAGCTGATGAGACTACTGAGTGTCTCCAAGGTCATTCCTCCATCACCTCTCAATTCCTTGTTCTAGCCAAAGCTGGTTGGAAAAATTAAAAAGAGATTCCTGAATAAAGCATGAATAAATTTGGGGTTTGGTTCTTTTTTTTAAAAAAAAAAAAAAGCAAAAAACAACTTTGTCTAAAGCAGATGGTAGGCCTGGATAATTCCAGCTTTCACAGCTAAAATTGTCTAACTTAGGAACAAATAAAAACAGAAGTTCAAGAAAAAACTTTTTTTTTTATTTCTTGGTCCCTGCTGATGAAGCACTGCTTGGAAGCTTAAAGATCTGCTATGATATTAAGCCATAAACATGAACAGAGCTGTGACACGATCAAGACTTTTTTATACCTCGAGTCTCCAAATCCCTTGGATTGCTGCTCCAACTCATTTTTTAAACAATGAATGCTGAATACTTTTGAGTTAACAGACTAACTTTCAGAAACCATGAGCTGCCCAGAATGAGCTTTCAGAAGTCTCTAGAGGATCAGTGCTCTGTAGGAGTCTTTTGTTTGTGAATCTTTCTTCTTTTAAGAGCTTCGTGAAGTTGAACGTGTGCAGAGACCTGGCCAGAGCAACTTCACACAGGACTCCTGCTATGCCCAAATCCAGGGATGTGTTTTGCAGTACAGCAGGTATGCATGAATATGTCCAACTGCACACATGGGATGGAGGAGGAACTGAATATGTATTACTCACAGTTTAAGATTGCTGGTTATCAAAACTTCATTTAATATCATGCAAGGGAAAAGAAACCGGGATTAACCCAGGAGGACTCTTTGCTTCTTGATTGTGACTAAAGTGACAAACTGGCATCTCAAAACCCTGAAGAAATGGAAAAAACTACTTCAGAGGTGTACCAGCTCATTCAAACTGACCCCTTCTCTATGTGTCTGAGAGTGCCCAGTGTGACTTGGATTGGATGCATCAGGTTTTTGGATACATCGCATCTTCATACACATCAGTATGCCCACCTCGAAGATGCAACTTTCTCTGCAGTAGGACATGCAGTCAAGCAGAACAGGACATTGCTAAATAACAAGAGCTGAGTATGAACTAGAAGATTAAGATGAATTCTTCCATTTGGTATAAGATATCAATTTAAGAAAGCAGATTTATCCCAACAGACAATTTGATCTACTTTCACAAACAGAGACTGAAGGGTGGTTGCCAGCTAGCCTGGAATTTGAGCTGCACCCTTGACCTAAAGTCCTCATCTAACATGGCAGCTGGAGAAATGAATTGCAGCCCCCAATAGCAAGGTATAAGCAACAGCCCCATGAATATGTAAAAACCTTTCAGAGGGTATTTTGAAACAGCAGAGTCAGTAACCATTATGCTACAGTTAACTGACTTTACCAGCCTAAAAAACAGGAGTGTTTAATTACAGTCATTTATATTTCCAAAGATAGACTATAACATATTTATAAACAATCTGTGCACTTGGTGAGTAAATGACAAGCAGCATGAATCATTCGCTAACAGATCTTATATAATATTCAAAGTGGGCATGAATGTTTCATGAAGGCACTTCCACCGCTGAACTTAGTAGGGAACCTAGCTGTCTTTTTTCCTATGCACACTTTCTAACCAGCATCTTCCATCCCTTGTCCTTCTGTGAAAGCCCTGAAAGACTCATAATTCCTGATAGAACAGAAACAAACAAACAAACAAAAAAACTATTTGGTGAGCTATGTCTCTTGAGTAGTGAGAAAGGACTGGGCAGGGAGTCTCACTACTAGACGTGTAAACCCTGTAAACCCTCTGTGCAAACCCTCACTTCCCATCCTTCATGTTAGCCTTGGAGCTCTGTGACCACATGGACTGGCTGACCAGGACTGGTGGTCCTAAGGACTGAGAAGGGACATGCTTACGTATGGGGAGGAGCTGTCGGTCTTCCATTAGACATTTCTGGTTGTCTTCCTGTTTACAAACCCTGATTCATCTAATCATGTGTTCCTTTTTATTTCCTGAGGTCTGCCCCAGGTTCTGCCTTGACTAGTGGTCCAGCATAGCTCACACCAGTACCTTTCTCTGCTTCTCTTTTCTTCTGCCATGTGTTTTGTCTTGCTAAATGCATTTTTGCTGCAACACTCGAAATGAGATGCCGGCTATCAAAGAGGGTATCAGAGACATTTCTGGAAGATAGACTTATAAGTCCATCCTGTAGATATTCTATATATCCTAGGTCACATAACAGACTTAGATGGCTCTCTAGGCCTCTATAGGCTCAAGACACGTCTAAGATTTTGGTTGCTGAAAGCTGGGTCACTATCCACAGCTATTTCTGTGTATCTTCCATACTGGGCTCTTTTCCAAGGTCCCTGCTTTGGGCCAGACAGAGAACAGATGAATGTTTGGGCTGACCTTTTATAGATTTTTTTTCCTTCTAATGCTCCCCCACCTTATGTGCTCTCTAAACCCAAAACAACAAGTCTGAATATTAAAAGACTGTAGAGCAAGAAAAAAATGGGCTAGCTGCCATTGAGCACGAGGAGGGAGTCATGGGGATGAAACTCAGGAGTTTCAACAAGAAGTATTTAGGCTTCCTAGTGGTAGATCAGCATGTGTGAGGTGTGTGTGTGTACATGTGCATATGTGTGTGCATGTGAATGCAGATATATGTCAGAAAGAAAGCAAGATCTTTTTTAACTATGCTTGATATGATGAAGGTCTTGCATGGGGCAAGAGCAGGCAGTAAAAGGTCTTTTTGCTGTTGCAATGCTTTGCTATCCTCTCCCAACTTCTATGAGGCTTATCAGAATCTCAGATGGCCACAGTAACTGTTTCACAAGAAGGGGGTAAAATTCTGTAGTTCAGAGGAAATCATGTGTTTGAATCCAATTTTCACATTGGCAAGGCCAATATGATGTAATCTGGTAACTGGCAGTAATGTTAGTGTGATATTTTTGTCATTCCTTCCTATATTTATGTGATCCATAATTCCATTTATTGGACAGGCCTTCAGTGAAGGGCCAGAAGAGCAAAGTAATATTCACGTGCGCTGCTCACATCCAGTTCCTTTGTTAAATCAATTACTGGGCACCTGCCCAAGGCCAGCTTCTTGGCTTAAACGGGGATTTATGTCCCATTTCCAAACTTCATTCAGTCCAGCAGTACGTAAAGCATAAATAGGAATGGATGAGTGAGGGAATACTATGCTTTCCAACCTGCATTTTTGCAACCTGCCTACATCAGTAGCACCTTTTCTTTTGCCATGGGTTGCTAAAAGAGAATTTACTGGTTCTCAAGCAAATCTTGTTGGTTTTGGAAGAACCAAAGACAGATACATGCTGGCTCTGACTATCATTTATCTATGTGCTTGGCGTGCAAGATTAAAGTAGGAGTAAAAGTAGAACTAGCACTGAATTCTGAAAAGTAAAAAAAAGAATAAACCTCCAAGCATAAACTACTCAAGTCAATTTTTGCTGGAGTCCGTTTCTCCATGCTGAGAGCACTGAGGCGGCTCCTCAGTATTTCTAGCAGTTTTCTAAGAAAGAGACTTACATGATCATATTTTACTTTATTCTTTAGTCTGTCCATGCAGAGTCAACACTACCTCTCCTTTCCTACCGGCCAATTCCAATCTTATTTAAACTCCTGGATTCTTGTGGCTGTGGACTTCTACAGCAGCTCTGATTTTGCTTGTCTGAAAGCACCCCTCTTCCCTAAAAGTACAAATTGGGAGCAAACCAGGTAAGAAAAGACAGAGTACTATTGGGATTAGGAGGCATGGTGGAAAAATGGAGCCATTCCTGCAGGGATGTCACAAGGAACTGAGGTTGGGATTTTTTGGGGTGTAGAGGCATATAGAGCACAGAAAGTACATATATTTGTTATGTATATAGAACACAGGAAATTAAGCTCCATCATTTCTACTCCTTATGGAAGGGTCTGATTTTCTTCCACCAGAGAAACATTTTTTTTTTTAAATCAAAATTACTAGTCTAGGTTAAAGAAAACACACAGAAAAGGACTTATTTTAGTGACATTCCTAGGAAGGAAAAAAGGCTGATGAAACAGCCCAGGGAAACCTCATGAAAAAGAGCATACCCATTCATTGATTTTTCATCAGGAAATATTTTTGAAAGGAAGAATGTATTTTATTTTTAGAAGGATAAAAGAACAAGTCCGGCATGGTTCTGGATGTTGATGGGAAGGGTACCACTCCCACAGCCTCTCCACTGCTCTGTGGGGCTCCCCAAAACTTCTGAAATGAAATAACATAGAGCTATAGCATCTTTTGTAAGAAATGTGAAATAGGGATCATTTTTACTCTTTCTGTGTTTGTACATCACCTTGTGATCATAGCTGCAATGAGGGATTTTACGTTGTGAGACAATGATATAATAAATACAAGATCACAGTACTCAGAACTTCCTTGCTATCTATGAGTCTCCAAGTTTCTAGTCTCTGATGGATGTTCACCTCATTGAGTTTTCCAGACAGGTAAGTTAATGCTTCTTTTTGTAGACAGTCATGAGTGTTTATGTGGACAAGATTTCATTAGGTGAGTGGCTTTACTGATGTATGACAGCTTGGACAGCAGGAGTTATTTGAGTCATCCCATTCTGCATTTGCCATTTTCATTTCCCAACAAGCCCCAAAGGCCAAATGAAAGCATGGATGAATAAGAGGATGCCCATTTGCAATATGTCCACAATTGCCAGGGACAGTTGTCTTCCTCAGAGCCTTCCCCATCTAAAGCAAAGTATCCCAAAATTACACCAGGAAAATACCATAGATGTCTATTCTTTCACTGCTTTCATTAAAACATGCTGTTCATAACAGCAATGGTGCATATCAGTTTAAAATGGGCCTAGATTTGTATTTTATGCAGGCTGCTCAGTTGTTGTTGTTGCTGTAATAATAAATGACTTGGAGACAATTTCAGAATGTTCTGACAAAAATCAGGACTCCTAAGGGTAGTCTGCCTTGTGCACATGAAGTTGTAGCTCTGAGCAACCAGCTAGGAAGTTGCAATTAATTTCTCCCTCTTGAGTAAAGTCATTACATAAAATGCCACTGTTGCCTTGAGGGCCAAGTTGAAAGCACTGAATTATGTATTATCAAAACTGACTTTACAATTATGTCTTCATGGGCACTTCTGTTGCTTGCCAATGGAAAGGAAAAGGCAGTCAACAGAAAAGATCTTATTTGTCTCTAACATACTGTAAACAATACACTGCTAATGTGAAGATCTTAATGAGATGGAATGACATTGCTCTTTCCCTTGAGTTAGCAGCACAGAAAGGGGAAGAAAGCCTGCAATCTCTGCTTAATTATACCACGAGTATCTGACTTAATCTAGGGGTCTTCATCTGAGACCCAGAGATGTAATGGTTTTCTAGGCCTTTCCTCTCCCTTTTGCATCCTGATCCCTGCAAGGCCCCTGCTGAGCTACCCGCAGCCTGTGAGAGTTACCTTGTGTCTGGGAGGCAGATTCAAACACCGCACGAGGTCTCAGCATCCATGTTGGGCTCCCGCTGCTCCTGGAGGTCATGCACCATGGACAAAGCTTCTTCAATAAAAAACTTTTGGGGGAAGATGAGGGAATTTCATGAAAGGATTCAACATCCTTTTATAGCCAGTATACCAGGCAGTAGTATTTAGGTTTTGCTTCTCTCTCAGAGGAAGGGAACAGAGGAATTAAGAACACCCCAATGCACATTTCAGCCTGCAAAGAGGCTATCCAATACACCAATCAGTCAGCAGTAGCGGTAAAGTCAAACAGGTCAGATCAGGTCAAAAGGGGAGCTATTAGAGAGTATTTTAAGTTGGACATTCACAAAATATGTGAATCTAGAAAAAAAAAAAAACACAGAGAAAAAGATCCTTTCCATCCTTTCCATTTCACACTCTCAGGTAAGGAAAGCAATACCCTGTATACGCTATTTATCGCACACAAGTAGGCGCAAGGCAAGAAGAAAAACTTGCAATGCCTGGAGCAAAATTGGATCATTGTTCAGTGATTGGGGGAAAGTGAGTTTCATTTTTCATGAGTATTTTTCCTTCTTGTTGATTTCAGTCATTGCATTGATGCTGAAAGGCAAGTACTTGCAAGGCATGGCATCAGTACCTGTTTAATTAAACTATAAGTACTCTGAACTATTCAAGCATACATAAAAAGTTCGAGTAATACATATTTTTCTGATTAATGACTGTCACACTCTCACGGTGCATATTCAGCAAGAGAGGAAACATTTTGTTCATCTCAGAAAAAAACTAAAAAAATCTAACATTGTTTCTTTCCCCTTAGTTCCATACTGTGAGAAACAAAAATATTCAGATGACAGGAAAGAAAGTGAATGTTCGCTCTATGTGAATATCCCACAGGATAGACCGATGTGATATGAAAGAAATGCAACATCCCTGACTCTGGCCTGACTCTGAAAGAGCAAGTGACCTTTCAGAGATAAAAACTGCCCCGAGATTCTCCTCCTAAATAAATAATTGCTGACAGAAGCAACAATTATTTCCAAAAGGAAAA
>VZSV01000034.1:2727008-2737518 GCA_013398735.1 Nothocercus julius
AGAAAAGAAAAGAAAAGAAAAGAAAAGAAAAGAAAAGAAAAGAAAAGAAAAGAAAAGAAAAGAAAAGAAAAGAAAAGAAAAGAAAAGAAAAGAAAGAAAAGAGAAAAGAGCATAAAAACTAAACTCACCGAATTCTGTTTCTTGTCATGGTGATTTAATACATTTTGGAGAATTTCTTTTCAGACCAGAGATCATCCAAATATCCTTGGTGGTATGATATCTCTGGTCATATCAAGGAAAGAAAATTGTTACTTTTTGTTGGACGAATTCCAACAAAATTTAAAGAGCTGCTAGGTTAACATTATTTTACTATTTTAGTCCTAGCATGCTTTGCAAGATCAGTCCGTCTCATTTTTTAAAGTTAAATGACATTAACTTAATAGCATTTAGTAACTTAAGAGCATGATTAATAGCTTAGCAGAAAAAATGGTCTGCATAGATGTCCAGATGCTATAGAAATTGCTTCTGCATTTTATGTGAACCACTGAAAATATGTTTTTTTAAAAAATAGAGCTGATGAGGCTCACTCATAAACGGAGTGTAAACGATATTGAGGTATTAGTCAGTCAGTGTCCCAAGGTCAAGGTGCCACTAGCATCGCAGGATGGAGGATCTCTGAGTCTGGGTTGTGTCTTCCGCCAAATGGCATGAGGTGCCACAAAGCTGCTCCTGTTCACTACCTTGGCTGAATGAAGGACAAGAAGACACATCTCACAGGGTCAGCGGTGACATTTTAACAAATGTCAGCCTTGGGCCCAGCATACAGTCAACTACATGGAAATCCTGATGTTTTATAGCAGGAGATTGTAGAGCTGGAGGTGAGGATTCTTTCTGCTTGGGTTTGGAGCTAAGCTTCATGCCTAGACAGGATGGCAGCCTGCTCTTTTACTTCTGTTTTGGCTAATAGCTTTGAAATTGAATATTTGTGAGAGTATCTCTAAAAACAGTGGGCTGTGTCACAAACAAGATAGTGAATTAATCATCCATCCAATTAATCATCCATCAGACTAATAATGGGTCTTCAGTTTTGCCAACAAACCCCACTACTAAATTGCTCCCTCATTACCAATAACTACCAATTTAGAGGCTGTGTTATTGCACTAGTTTTATTAATGTCACATTCAGAAGGATACTGTAGCAATAAACTGGCATAAGGCTATAAAAAGAGGGTTGCCGTACATGCTAATAATGTCTTTTATAGTGCAGTTTAGTATTCTGAATCTACGCTGCAGTCCTTTATAATAAGAAGAGTAAAAAAAAGCAAGATGATCAATCACCCTTACCTATTCTCACAGCAGCTAGGTAGCCAGAGTCATGATGATATATGTGGGGATAATATCTTGTTCCAAGAATCTTGTTATTAAGCAACACTATTAGTTCTAATTTGTTATAATGCCTTATAATAAGCTTAATAATGTATCTCTAAATGACTTATAGTTTTTTTTTTTTTTTTTTTAAAGCAGGAGCCGTCCATGGTTGCACTGCCTTGCTTAAACAGACGTTCAACACGGATGAGGAAAACCTGGGAAGTGAGGTTCTCTGAGCAAGAGGAGGCTTGTGCTCAGTTTGTGTCTGCTGTCCTGGTCTTTTCTCCAGGCCTTTTTCTTGTAAGGAACAAAAAAATACAAAAAGAAAAACATCACTCCAGATTTTAAAACTATGGTCACCAAGGATGAAACACTGAATAGCCAGGAAACTACTGTTAGATTTGGGAGTGCCCATCCAGACTCTGCTATAGGAATTTCCTATTCCTATTTTCCTACAACAAGATTGCAGGAAAAAAAATGAATTAATGCTTGCAAGACACTGAGATACTATGGCAACAGAACCCAAGCAAATCCTCAGGAGGAAGAGTCTCATCTCCAAAACTTTATTCTGTGTGTTGTCATTTGGAAAGAAAAATGATATTGAGCACTCCGCAAAGAGCTCACAATTGTTTGCATTTTTAGGCAGCTGCAAGGATTTCAGGGTGCAAATAGAGAATTAGAAAAGGCAAATTGATGCTGTTATTGTGGCAACCTTTGTTATTTCTAAATATTTCTGAAAATACAACTGAAGCGCTGAGTGTACTTGCAGCCGAAGCAGGGATGAAATCTAACTGCTTCAGAGGTGGGGATTTGTGGTTCGGGTACAGGAGAGAGATGCTGGAGAAGCTTGTGCAATGTGAAGTTCACTACAGTAGACACCCATCTGTCCTCCAAGTTCATCTGCCTCTGGGACAGGCCTTTCCCTGCCTCCGTACCAGCTACCAGTGGTCTTAGTTGAGTTGCCATTAAATAAACCACTGCAAAGTTTTTGTTATCTAGGAACCAGGAATGTGTGTCTCTATGGAAAAGCCAATAGTCAAAAGACTCCTACAGATGAGATGCGTGGCAGCTTGCCTGGACCATCATATTGCAGTGAACCTGGGTACTGTAACAAGGCATAAGACATGGCTCCTGGCCCAGGGATGCTCATATCAAAGGCATAATATAGAAAGCACACTTCAGGTCATCTCTTTGCTATATTCTGCATTTATTGTTGTTATGATGGAAATGGAGGGATGAGCCAGACCATCTGAGAGTTGGTCATAGTAAATCGTGTATGTGACTCTCTTCCTTCTCTCCTGGTCTTGGTGGCTTGGGGAAAGAAGATTTCTGGTTCTATCATCAGCCACAGCTATTTCAGGTGTAAGAAACCAAAGATCAGAGTGGCCTGACAGAAGGCAATTGCCCTACTTGACAGTCCACCCAGACCGTAGGTAGGTGGGTATGATTATGAGACAGGGGTTAAATTGGGTATAGGTGTTCTGTGTGCCTGTGCTCGCAATTCCCTGTCACTATCTGCATGTTAACATTAACCGGGAGAAGTGAAGATGGGAGGCAGTCAGCATCAAAGCATGTTGAGGGGCTAAGGCACTTAAATCATTGACACCTAGCCAAGGGTCCCATTTTCCCATCAGGAGACAATTGTTCCTTTTTCCCTGTAAATAACGGGCTTTTAACAGTAGCTGCGGCCATTAGTTTCAAACAAAGGGCGGCACTCTGGTTCCTTTGCAGTGGAACATATTGTTTGTGTCTAATGAGTCCTACCACAGCCTCCCCTTGGAGGTGATGGGCAGGGCTCTTCCCCTTTCAGCAAGCTCTGGAACCAGACCAGAAGGTTTCAGCGTCAAGGTTTATGGCTGTACTTTATGTCTATTGTGAAGCTTTATAACCTGGAATCTGACTTTAAATAAGTTGGTTTCTAACTAGAAATGGAAGGGAGTAAAAGATGCTTTGAATCGAATCTTGGGGCAGATTCTCACCTGGCATAAACAGATGAAGCTTCACTTCATTTGATGGTGTTTATGCTGCTCTACTCTGGCTAAGGACTCCTGACTCTCAGATTAAGATGACGTGTGGTCTAACTAGTACCTGGAGATTTTGCAAAGTTTCTCACTGACAGTCACTCTGAAATGTTTATAGAAAGCCATGCATGTCTTAAGCACATTTAAGAAATTGAGTTTATTTTCTTTATTATTACAGTCAAAGCAGTTGTTTACTTTCTTATCATAGCAGAAGTTGGAAGTTCCAAAACAATCATCCTGGGGAAAGTAGCAGAGATTCAGCCCATTAAACATTCTTTTGACATATTAATTTAGTTATTTTATACACGTCTCCTAACTACATTGACAAATTCATTTAAATATTATTCCTAGTGGCTACATAGATCACTTCTGTCAGGTTTACCACATTATATCACTTTGACATTGACCAAAACCAGTCAAACACCCACTCCACAATTCAGACTTAATACAAATATTGAAATATCTCTGTTCTTTTGTCTTCCTAACCATCAAATAACACTACTCTAGCTTTTTCACATCTTAAGATAGTTTTCAAAAAATACATATTTTTCCAGTTGAATTGGTTGAAATATCTGGATCAAAATCTGATTTTTAAAATAGGAAAGGGTGAGGCCAAATCATCAGTAAGAGGGAGAGACTGGGCTCTGCTGTTATTAAAGGCAAATCCTTGCAGATCTTTGAGAATATAGCTGTTGTCTAATGGAAATAACTAATAAACTGAAAAAAGCCATGTAAAGGGAAACAATCCATTATTTATATGACAGGTCAACTGCATAAAGACTTGTTATCATGTTAACATTCTGGGCCACATACTTGCTCTTCTGTTCTTCAAAAGGTCTAATAAATAATCAGATAGATTTTTTTTTTCAGTATTTCTATTAGCTAGGTGAACACCTGCCATTTCCCAGAGTTGCACTCTGCATAATTTACACTATTGCCAGATTGTTTGGCAATATACCTTCTCAAAGAGGCTTCTGACACTAAATTAGTACTTTGCAGTGGCTGAAACATTTTTATATGTCTATAAAATCTTTATATAATAATTTTTTTTCTCCTCCAATTGTCAACAAATTCAATATTTGTTACACTGTCAAGTTTTTGAAGTTTTTCTCTCTTTATTGCTGTATATTCTGTTTTACTGGAGTGCTCTGTTGTTTCACAGTGCGACACAATAATAATACCTTTCTGCTGGATATGACATTTCTCTGAAGATTCCCAAATATTTTGTAAACTGTAATTAAACCTGTAATTACTGTTACTGCAATGTCAAGCTAGATCCTGTATGCATTTTTTGCAAGTCCTGGTAAGACATCTACATTGATTTAGCTTCATGCATTTGAGTAAATGGCACTTTTCATCTATACAGCAAAGTGTTTGTGAACTCAGGCCTTCATGAGAGAATGGTTTTGTTAATGCAGTGCAAAATATTACAGAAAATAGGGAAGAGAGTAACCTAATGGGTCATATAATTCTTTCCCACCCAAGAGCTAAACTACTCCTGGTAGACATAGTCTGCTTTTAAATTCTCTAGTGACAGGAATTCCATATGTTCCCCAGACACAATATGTGCTAGTGTTTCAGTTTTTCCCTAAAGTCTTTCTGCATGCATGCCAATGGATTCTTATCCTACCTGTAATAGTCAAAAGGATTTATTCAGCTTTTTTAAGCATTTAAAAATTGCCATCAAATCTGGGAAGACATTCCCATAGACCAAACAACTCATTCTGCAACTCTTCTTGAAAGCTACGCTTCCAAGACGCTTGACCATGCTTCTCCTTCCCAGATGGTCCAGTTTGGAAGTGTGGAGCTGAAAATGTATATAGAACTCCAGGAGAGGTTCCTTTGTTAAAGGAAGGAAAGCAGGTATAATCACTTCCATTACCCTATTCCTCTCTTTAAATTGAGTACAGAATTATCGTGTGCCTTTCCAGACTAGTCAGAAAACTCAGTAGGCTAAAGACTATCTCTTATTTTATGTTTGCATACTGCATACAGTAGGTAAATTGTAATTAATCAAAATTGCTAAGTATTACAATTATATAAATAAAACTATAGCAGGATTGCAAATGGACATTCGATCTTTCTCTTTAGATATTCCAGAACTTCATTTTTCTGATGCTTGAAAATTGTCTCCTACTTGTAGGAGTGAGGGCAGTGTATAGCCACTAGTTTTGCTGCCAAACTTGTCCTTTAGTTCCAAAAACAGCTCTATAAAAACAGCTCTATAAAAAAACAGCTCTATAAAAACATACAGTGGTGTCACTCCAGACTCCTTCATTAACTTCTGTAGCATTTTGTCAGATAGACACACCTAAAGGGGATCAGGTTTTGGCCAAGATTAAAATATTCAACAGCCAATCAATTAGAAGTCAACACCAGCTGAGGACAGTCAAAATCTTGTACAAAAATGCGGTCCTGAAAGTTGCCAGAGGTTGTTCGTGGACGTTGTAGACGTTTTAGATGTTGTATCTTCAACTTTTACAAATATCTGTTACGTATCCAGGAAGCAGCATGCCTAATTAGGATTTCACAGTAGAAATTTGATCTGTAGCAGAAATGTCCTTTACATGGGTCCTGCTAGTCTCTCAGTGCTCCACAGTAAGATCTGAGGGGAAAACTCAACTCCTAGGCCCTTAAGTAAAGATGTACAGAAATTTACCAGTCTTTAAATGCTTCAGATAGAAATTTTAATAAAGTCCATTGTGGATTTGGATTTTGATTACAGGCATTTGAATTTATTAATTATTGTTATTATTATTCACTGTTCAAATAATCAAGATCATATATGAAGAATTACACCGAACTGAAGTGAAGGAGATGTTTTGGGCACTGGCACCCTAAGTCTGGCTGCAGGCTCAGGGACACTCTTTTCTCCCTACCACCTACCTATCATGCAGGACTGGTGCACTTCCAAGTCAGTTATCCAAATTGCCTATTAGTGGCAGAGGGTTGCACTTGATGCAACACTGACAATAAATGCAAGTCAGCATGGTGACTTCTGCAACACGTTTTGGAGATCAGGTTATAGTTTATCTGTATTTTGTAATCATTTGTAATTTGTAATTGGATTATTCAGAATGTAAAAATTAATTTGGCCAAGAAATCATGACTTTCATTTTCTCAGATGTTGCTACAAGTCTTGTGATATGAAGGTGAATTTGGTGGGGATATTAGGGCAATTTGATCATAGAGCTGGAGGCCCCTGCAGAAATCTGGTTGTGTGAGAATCCTGAATTATTTCTTATACAGATGAGCTCATAATTTGCACATTTGAGAAAAGAAATTAAAAAAAAGTATGAGTGTTAAGAGAACAGGCAGAAAGTAAATAAAAAGAATGAAATACTCAAAATGCAAAAAATACATAACTTTTAAGTTACTATTGAGAATTAAGAGCTCATGATTTCCAAATAATTTTAGTCGACAATAATGAACTTTCTTCTGAGAGATACTCTCAGAGAAAATGATCTCCCTCTGATAAATATTCTTGTCTTAAAGCACAGCTTTACTTGCAAATGATTCCGTAGTTGCTCAGAAATATTTGCTCCAAAAATTTTTTGCTTACATTTATAAGTTTTGTGTGGGAAAGAGATTGCAGGTTAATTAATTTCTTAAATAAGAAAATGTTAAATCTTCAGTTGCAAAAACAAAATCATTCAGAGCTCTTTAAAACTGAGTCACTATTTCACCTAAAATATTGGAACTGGAGGTATAAATGTTTCAGATTTTGGGTGCATGGCTAATTTAATCCTCTATATTTAGTTTAGGAAAAAAAGTACTAACAGCTTGATTTACATATAATTCCTTCTGCTGCAATGCAAATGAATCGCTGCCAACAGACTAATACTCATGAACAAGCTGACAGCAATTAACCAGCCTGTCCCATGCAAAACATATGACCTAAAAACACCTCCAAAAAAAGGTCCAGATCTTCAGGTACTCTAAACTGATTCAGCTTCATAGTGTGGACCTGCTGATTTTTCATTCCTTCTAGAAATTGCAGATCTGTCCTTAAATATGTACTGTCTAACCTCTGTCAGAGACTCAACAAAAATAAACCTGTTCGTCACCCAGTGCCTGTAACTCTAGAATATGTTCCAAGAATAATAATCAGCAAGTAGCAGTCTTCATTCCCAGGTTGCTCAAAAATTAAGGAGGAAAGTGTGTGCAGGGGAGGAAGGGGAATGTGTGTGTATCTGTATTTACATTTTACCTATGTGTCTGTAATTACATTTTATCACGGTTGTGAATTTGCTTACTTTACTCTCATGTGATTGTCATGATTTCAGCAGGGTTATTCTAGATTTATACCAGCATAAATGATAATATATATCTGGCACTGTCTGCTAATGTGTGTGCATATACACTCTCTTTCTCTCCTTTTTTCTCTCTTTCTGTGTCTCTCCATCTCTCATGTGCATATGCACACATACATTTTCTAGCTTAGCGTTTCTGCTTAGTATTTTTCTGTGTGGCAAGGCTGGCTGTGCTTGCAAGGCACCAATTGTACTATGATGATAAAAAAAAAAGAAGAATATAGACATCAAACTACTACACACAAACATGGAATAAAAAGATATATTTATAGACATCCAGTCCTCAGGATGCAAACGTATCTATCACTACATGAAGCCGTACGATGAAAACACAGCATATGGTAACTTAATCATAACAGTAAACAAACGGATTTTTCTGTTGTTAGAAAGAAAGGATCCACCACACTAAATCTGTATTTGTCTAGTTCCATAAAGGCTGAAGGTCTGAAGAAAGTTTCATTGGACAGTTAAGAAATAGGAGACTTGAACAGGAATTTTTCTTCTTCTGTTTTATAGGTAGAAAAAAGATGGGCAGCTTTTCTTATACTCTGGGTTTCGGGACAGATTTTTTTGGTAGCTGGGGGCAAGACACATTTGTGCCTGTCCCTGGAGAGCCAAGGAAGAGGATTTTTGAAGGCAGAGCAGAGGCAGATGGTGGAAATAGTTCCCCTGAGTCCCACCACTCTAAGTGGGGTTGTGCTTGATGGGAAGAGGCATTAAAATGAGAAAAAACATTGATGCTTGTGCCATCGACCCACACTGCTCTTCTGCATCTCAAAAGTCACTGGTGGTCCATATACTACAAGTTGGTGCCCATGGGGTAGAGGTTGGTTTGACCCCTGGAGCACAAAGTTTTCTCCTTTTCAACTCTTTTTCACTGGACTACCATGAGCCTCTTTGCATCCCATGGAAGCAGGTGGTTTTGATGTCCTTCCCATTCCACTAAGATGTCAAAAAGCCAGTGCCTGATATTAAACTCTTCAAATTCATCCTAGCTAGACTCAGGTCCCGTTGATAGGGGTTATGAAAGTTTACTTTGGGATTTTAGGAGCTCATTTTCAGAAACACAGTCTGAGACAGCCTGAGCTTGGTTTGCTTCCAGGGAGCTCCATGGATCAGGATTTTACACAGGCGCAGGTTTAGGGCCTAAAGGAAATTCAGTTGTCAAGGTCAATAGATACCCACAGCAAATCTGAGCTGACAGCTACTTTCTCCAGGAGGATACTTTTTTGCCCAAGAGTTTAGGAAACGTAAGCAACTAATGGTCTTATCCTGATAGAAATTAGTCAGGTGTAAAAGGATTAAAGGAACCCTGAAAACTGAGAGGAAAAGTAAAGAAGCTTTTCACAAAACATCTTTTTTGATATGTAGTAGAGTTTTTCTTAGTAGGAAATTTTGTCCAGATATATTAAAGTCACCAGTTATTCTGCTAGTAGCACATCTCCTCTATAAAGAAAGGTAAATCTCATGCACTCCTCCCCAAATTCAGGGGGATTCATACATCTTTCCTTTATTTAGCCAGGTCAGTGTGGAGATTTTATTTGTTACTTAGTCTTCCTCAGTGCAAGACATGATGTAAAAATATCCTCAATGTCTGCAATACCCTGCAGAAAATATTTCAGAAAGTACAGTTCAACAGGTAGTTACAAATGCTAGATAACAGAAGGACAGCTGTGGAAGAAAAGAGGACACCGAAAGCAGAGATATACAACTGTTGGTGGTGGTGCAATGTAATGGTAATATGACCCATAATAAGTTACTTCATTTTGCTCTTCCTGGGATTTACATGGAGAAGAAGCAAGACTGATTTTTTTTTTTTTTTCAGCTGAAAATATGGATATTGCATGAGGTTTTAAGACATAGCTAAAAAGGGCACAAGCAGAGCTGACAAGGCAGGAGCAATACACCAAGCAAACTGACTTTGATGATGCGAGGGAGGTTATGGGATGAGGATAAGAGTTTTTAGACTTAAGTCACTTCTTCTGATTTTCTCTCCATACACTTTCTTAACTTTTAAGTGCCTGGCTTTGCAACCTGAAGGGCAGTCTTGATTAGGAAAGGAATATCTCTGCTAACAGGCTCCGGTCTGATTCTTCCTAGTGCCCAGGCTGTTGTGGCATTTAACTCTCAGTATCATCACTAGAGGCTTATGAAGACATTACCTATAGAGAAGGGTTAGCTGAGCCTTTGTCTCACTACATTCATACCAAGTCTTGTTGAACTGGACCTCCACGTAGACCAGGGCAGAAGATATTTCTAAAGGGTGAGTGAGCAATAAAAGCACCTTTTTCTGCTCACCTTGCAGACACGGTCTTCGTACATCTCAGTTTTCTGGAGAATGAAATGGTTGAAAGGCCTTGGAAAGACATAATGGACTGGAAAGGAACTAAGAGCATCTATTTTCATGTATGGGATTTTCATTTAAGAATATAAATCTTGTTAAAGGACTATAAACTCGCTTGTTCATCTCTTTAGGGCATAAGCCAACTGTTGAAAGCCTGGGGTCAGGAAGAAGCTTTCTCTCCCATCTGTCTCCTGCTGCTTTCTCCTGCATTGCTCTGCAGTTGGTCATAGCAAGGCGGAGTAGATGGACCCCTGGGACAAGATGACAGGGTAGTTCCCCAGACACTCGTGCTTCTCTCCCCTCTCTTCATTTTCTCTTCTCTCCTCTCCATCCTTTCACCGTTTCCCAAGGCTCCTTTTTAGAAACTCTAGCAAGTCCTCATACCTATCTATAGATGGCAGCAACTTTCCAAATCAATTGCAGATGCAGATTAAACAGGCTTGTCTCCAGGGACAGAAGTGCTCCACTGCATGAAATAGATAGCAAATGTACATGGATTTATTGGCATGTACAAAAAAAAAAAAA
>VZSV01000034.1:2737559-2763088 GCA_013398735.1 Nothocercus julius
GCTTTTTCATTTGCTTTACTAAGCATTTGGATTGACAGCAGAGACATGCATAGGGGTGGAGGTGGCAGTTGGGGAAAGCGGGTGGATGCTTTTATTCTGCTCCTAGCTGCCAGCTCAGAAATATTAAAAAAAGAAGGGGAAAAAAAAGTGTGCTCCCTGCCTGTGATTGTTGCTGGCTCTTAACATATGCCAGGCTCTTATCATTTCATAGCAGCTGGCAAGTTCCTGCAGAACCACCAGGCGGCCCAGCGTGGCTAGCAATCAGTTAAGTACAGATGTCCAAAAAGATGTAACTTCCATTAAACTTTAAATAAAGGTAATTTATGCTGAGTAAACAGAGAGTGAGTACATTTGCCCAAATACAGATGGCACTACATGATAGCAGTGCATTAGAGGGATCATTAAACCAGGGAGGTTCAATAACATAGTACTCAAAGATGGCCTTCTGCAAGGAGAAATAGCTGAGGATGGAAGTATAAAGTCTACCTTGGCTTTTTTTTTTTTTTTCTTTCTTTCTTATGAATATCTTGGAAAGTTTGGAGTCTTAATGGGGCATGAGGAAAATGAAACTTTTTCCTGGAGGGACATCCTTACAGCTGTCCATGGAAAAGAAACAAAAGCCAACATTGTAAATCCACTCACGGGACACTTAGACACTCACGGGTTCTCACTTAGAGGGAAGGAGGAAAGGTCTGTGTGTTGACAGTCGTGGTCCAAAGCCTGCTGGAGAAGGTCATCCATTGTAAGAGACTTTGCATTTGCATTGCATCCCCAGGGAAGGCAGGTGCTGCAGTCGCACCCACAACAAAACAGGGAAGGAAGATTGGAATATTTCAGTTTGCATTATATTCTGCATTGTAGAAAAGCTGGAAAATTTGGCAATATTTCAGCGAAGTTACAAAGGTGATGCCGAAGGTGGGAAAATCTCAAATCAGGATGCAAATTTGCAAGCACTGAGGGAAAATCCTGCTGTGATCCCGCTGTGTGTGTTGATGGCCACTGCAGTGCCCTGCTCCATCTTCATGAGACTTATGTCCTCCTATGAACTTGTTCCCTTTTATTATTTAGAAATAACTCATTTTCAAATATTTGTATGGTCAAAATCCCCTCTTCCCTCACTGACTTTTATTTGCCCCATGCAAAGAATTGTCTTTTCTTTGACTGTGTCAGTCTCTTCCGAGCAACAACTTTCATTTTAATCCAGAGTTGTCTTCTAAAAGATCTTGGCCTGGTTTCATCCCGCTCATGACATTCACCTACACAAAACGTTTCACCTCTTCTCTGCTTTCATCCCCATTACTTTGAAATCATCAGTGCTGAAAAATGTCATTTCTCACGTGTCAACTCAGATCCCATAACTGTTGGGGTTGCTGGTGAAGTTCTCTAGCAAGAACCTACATTCACGCTGCTGCAGATAGTGCTAAAACGTTTTTTCCCTGAACTACCTCAATGCTATTTAAATTGATAGAGAATGAGGCACTAACCAGCAGAATCTGGTGCTGTAGTGAGCATTTCCAGCACTCTGTTTTATTCAAAACATTTCCTTCTTTGGGATATTTATTTTATTTTATATTTCCTGGCCTTATGCTCATGTCACACCCCAATTCCTGTAGTTATCAGATTAAACAGTACTTTATCAGAAAAAATGTCATGGAATTATAAAGCTTCTTTGGCCATTTAGCACCTTTATCTCTGCCTTGCCTGTGCCAGGATTACTCACACAGAGTCATCTTGTCCTTCCCCTCCCAGGAACCTCTAAAATGTAAGAAGAGCACTTCTTAGAGCCAATTTTTAACAGTTCTTCAGCTGTTTAAGCCATTTAAAAGAAAGCTATGTCCTAGCCATAAAAACCTATACGTAGGTACAAAAGAGTTATTTGTGGAATATCATCATTTTTGAAATATTTTCTCGTGGGCCTGCTAACCATATATAAGAAGACATATATAAGAAAAGGACAAACAATAGGTGCAAAACAGGAAGTACCCTGTCCTCCAGGCATCAACTTTGAGTAAGGATTTGCCATTCTCTGAAGGCTAATTGGTTTTTAGTCCTCTGGATTCCTTTCTAAGCCTTTTTTCAAGCTGTGTATTCTGGCGCTGAATTTCCTTAGATATGGCATTTATTATCCCTAACAGTAATTATGATCTTTGTGCTTATTATTAGCAGTAATTATTTCCATTGCAGTATCGCTTTAGGGCCCATTTGTGCTGAACTTTGTCAAAATATTTCCTTCATTCTCAAAGGCAGCACTTTAGTAGCCAAAATCAGAAGCACCTATATTCTGCAGCCAGCACTCTCAATTATCAGCCGTTCCCACTGAGTGATGCTTTTGACTGTTACGACCATTCTGCTTCCAAGACCAACCTTCAAAGAGAAGACCCTACAACCATTTCAGCTCTCTGGAGGTGTGGGACAGTGGACTGTGGCAAGGAGCCCCAGGGAGATATTGCTCCCTGCATGAAGATGTCAGTTTAAGGTGCAATTTTAAATGAATTTGAGGTGATGCATAGGATTATCAGGAATACATTTATTATGGTTAAAATCTGGCTGTATTTTAATATTTAACCTAGCTTAAATAAAAAGAGGTGTGGCTGCACAGCCTTTTTGATTTGCTTAATTATAACAGCTCAGCCTTGCAAAGGGAAAGACTAAGATTAGTTAGAAGCAACCATCAAGTCTGGCAAATATCACAGGGGGAACTCAAGGATGCAAATGAATGTTTCTGAATGGTTTCCTCTGTATTTGTGCTGGCCAAGCTCTAACTTATGTTACTTGCTGGTTGCTGCCAGAGGTCCAAAAACTAAATAGACGGTAGCAAAGGAACTACTGTTGTCTTTAAAAGAGGCAGGGGATACTTAGGTAAAACTGATGCTTGTTCTGCTCTCTTGAGAAACCTTCAATTTTGCAAGCAAGAAATAATCTCCAGTGTGACCAGATGCCTCAAATCATCTGACTGGTTTAAAATAAGAGCAACAGCTTTTCTAAACAAAGTTATTTAGCTAAATTCTTCTCTCTGCCAATATCTTCCCTTGTGTCATTGGTGTTGCTGGCAAGATTTGGACTGACATCACCAGAAAACATAACAACAAGAAAAGAGTTAAATATTATAGGCTCTGATTTAATGACCATCTGAGTTAGCAGTAACTTATATATTGACGACAAAAAGACTCATTCTGAGTGCTTGTGATGCAGAGGAAGGAGGCTCATAGACCAGATCAGTCCAAGCACAAAGTGTGCTTAAATATGCACATATACATGGCAAGGTTATTCAGCTCCTGCCTTTGGGTAGAGTAATTGCTGTGTGAAACATTAGTGAATCAGCATGAATGTTTCATAAGTTTGAATTTATAAAATATTTCTGATTTTGCTGTACACATGCCTTTCAAAGATAACTTTCAAGTGCTTGTGGTATTATGCATCTCACTTTTCAAGAGAACAGCGTGATTTCCTTGAAGACATATCCGTTTAGAGAGTTGCCATGGCAATTTGTTCCCACCCCCTAAAAATGCTTAAAAACAGAATTTTCCATTGTCTTCTGATTTCTGCAGATTAAAACATGCTTCACTTTCCTCCTTTCCCCAGAGTGACTCTAGGTGAGTGCACACAAAAAAAGAAAGAAAAAATCATTTCTGTATATAAATTACCTTCTGATGAAAACAGAAATCTTCTTCCTCCAAAGTTCAGACACTGCCAAGGCATAATTCTTTTACTATTTGGAACAATCATTTATTAGTGTGATTCTTGTATCCCAGGAGAACACTGACAAAAATTGCCTGTACAAACATAAAACCTCTTTTTGCATATGCAAGGTGAGTAATTATTAATCCAATTAACCATCTGCTTACCAGCATGTTTAATTAGTTCTCAGAGTTACTCTTTCCCTGATGTAATTGAGCTAATCACCCTGTGCAATATGTACACCTGACCAACAACATTGCTGAGATGCTTTGTAAAATAAAAGATAAATTTTGGCAAAAATGGGATTAATTCAAGAACAAAATTTTGCTTAATTTCACTACTTTTTTTTTTCATCAACAAAAACACCCCTTACCCCCACTCAGATAACATAACAGTAACCAGAGAGCGATGAGGATTATATTGTCAAAAATGAGCAAATTATGCCCATATATCTGGAAAAAAAAAAAAAAAAAAAACAGCTAAAAACATCAATATAGTGACATTTTTTATATTTTTACCCCCATTAACTTTTTAACAACAAATATGCTCTTTGATCATTGCTAATTGCTTGGTCCCAGAGCATAATCAGACAGAATATTTTGACTAGAGAACATACTGCTTTGCTTGTAAACACTTCTTCTTTCCCCATTTTTATTGAAAAATAAAATGAAAAACTAATAATGCTTGACAAGTCCATTCCTAGTGCTGTTTTATAACAGAGATTCTGCTGTGCTTTTAAAATAAAACAGCTCTTTCAAAATTCTTATTTTAATTGCTCTGTTGGGGGGATGGATCAGCACAAATTCTGTGTCCTGATGTCTCTCCATGGTGCAGGAAACACTCTGAATAGCTCCAGTGAAGCAAAATGCAGGAACGGCCTTCTCCATTGCAGCGAGGTGGGACTAGAGCTCTTGCCCACTGATATGAGGAAAATAAAATGAGGTGCAAATGGGAGTATTATTCAGAGCAGTACAGGAAGGAAGACAAAGGGGTCAAATCCATGGTCTTGACAAAGGCCTCTGGTGTCACTTGGGAAATCCTGGACTATCTGAGTCATCCTTACAGGTCTGATACGGCTGGGACATATATAAAAGTCTTGTGCCCTTCAGTCAAGTCAGATGCCATGAACCCTGGACTATATTGAGACATATGTTGAGGAAACTGAACCTAATTCTTGATGTCCAGAGACTGTTCTGACCACCTGTCCTGCTGGGGGACCCCTACTTGGTGCCCTCCAACCATGAGTTTGCTGTCTTAGCCTGTGAGCTGAAGCTTTCCTTTATGTTCTCTCTAACCCTGTGGTGACTCTGATCCTGACCAAGCCATTCAAACAACTGATATTTAACCATCCTGGTTTGGCACAGTCCACTCAGCAGTTACTCGCTAGATTTTCTCCATGAAGGTGGTTACCCTAGCCTTGCTTGTTCTCCTTCCGGCTGCAGAAGACTCAAAGAGGTGTCCCTGCTCAGGCCACTGGACACAAGTGCAGTGGGAGCTGTGTTTGGGCAGCACATGATCCCCAGAGAGTGCAGTTCATTCACCATGAAATCAGTGTGAGTTCTGGTGCAGAATTTGAGAGGATTTCCAAAGGAACTGCGGCCAAACCTTAGCTCTTGATGCCACGCCGGAGGAGTCACAGTCCATCAGCAAACTAACTTTTCACAGAGGGCAAGACTTGCCAATTTAAGGCTTTTTGCACCCTCTAGATAATGATAAATATTTGCCACTCTCCCTGCCCCCTCCCTTTCGGACAACTTAAACTATTACTGTTTCAGTAAAGCAATTCCTGCTTGCCGTTGCTATAATGTGTTCTGGAACAATGAACACCATCATTAGCTTCTGAACAGGATTTTGGATGTGCATTTGTAAATAAGAAAGAAGAAAGGGGGTGTGAAAAAAGAAGGAATTGATGCCTATTTTCTTCCTTTGCATATATGTCTATCTGTAAACAGCTGTGTTTGAGGCTTCCTGGGATGGGCCACACTGGAGTAAGCTAGAGTCAGTGGGATTTCCTCTTTTGCCTCCCGCATATATATATGTTTTAATTAATACCTAATCTGACCGCAGTGTCAATTCCAGACAACCTGGTGTTAGTTTTAACCAAATGACAGTTTTAGTAATAAAATATACATGTAAGTAGTCAGAGAGGATTTTTGAAGATTTATTTCCTCCCTGCCTCCCAATTACTGCCATTGTCTCCTTTTGAAAAGAAGACAAAAAGATTTCTATATCAATGCAGATCACTAGACTGTAGTGAATGTAGACCTAATATAAAAATCATTTGAATGTTAACAACAACTTACCTGCCTTGTGCAGTGCATCGCCTTGCTCCAAGATACCTGTACACTCTGTGTCTGTGCTGGGCTCACCTGGCTTCTTTCTCTTGCACCCACTAGTGCCCTGATTGCAGTAACTGTAGCATGGGTAGTAACATTGAGATTTATCTATGCATATAGCATTGGATGGCACAACGTCAGGGAAAAGTGGTGAATGCAAAAGAAGGCAGATCCTGAACTCTGTTAATGAGCATCTTCTAACTATGAATCTGAAAGAGATGCATAAAGAAACCAGGAATTAAAAATTTCCCTCAGTGGATATGAGGTCAGTGTTAGACAAGTGGAAGGCTTGCTTTCATCTGAAATTGAATAACGTTACATGTAATGAGCTAGCCCATCTTCTCCTCTGGATTATGTAGTAGGTGTGAGACAAGAACAGACCAGAGCACATGCACAGCTGCATTCATCTTCTCATTTGACCTCAAAGTGCCCCAGGAAAAACACAATCCTTTCAATATTCTCTCTTCTAAACAAGAAACCACAGAAAAAAACAAACAAGTTTCTACTCGCCCATAGATCCCAAAGGAGGTTTGCTGATCTTCTCTGCAGCTCCCTACAGATGATTACGTAGATCTTGTAAGTCATCCTAATAGTTTCAAGTCATGATAACGAATTTTCATCTCATTTCCACCTCCAATTCATCTGATTCTATCTTCTAGCCCTCGGTCATTTCACCTCAGCTTATGCAGAAGGAAACAGCCAGTCTGCCTAATAGTCAGGTGTAATATTGTACTGTCAGGCACCTTAGGCTGGTGTGTGCTGATATTCAATTCTTTGACTCCTATAGCACTTGGTTTTTAGAGATGTTCCACCACCTGAGCTGTCAGAGTAGCATAAAACTAATAACCAGGCTGTATTACATCTTGATGATGTGACAACACTACTGATGGTGCTTATTCTCAGAGACTACAAGGCAGCATTTCTTTGATTGCTTATGGGAACACTTTACAGCTGAAGTATAATTTCATTTATTAGAGGCAGACAGCTTATAAAAATGTGTGAAACACAACAGGTACCAAAAGGAAAGCTTGGGAGACTAATGAGGCACAGGGCTCATACCTTTAAAGAAAACAAAGGTTTCTACAGACAAACGGCTGATGCAGTTTGTTTTTTTACAGATGTAAATCAATCAAAACATTCAAACTGTGTTATCCTGGAGAGTTACAGGAAATGCATTTCATCTAAAATTATTGATGACTCTGCTTTTAAACAGAAGATAGGATGAAAAAAAAAAAAAAAAACAAGGAGGGGAAAAAATCCTTCAAATTCAAAGAAATATAGGTGGAGTGAAAACCAATCGAGCAGAAGGGAAAAATGTACTCAAGTAAAATAATAATAGCTTTTTTATAAAGTGCTGTTCCCTCAGAACTCTCTTCCACCCTATCTGAGCAGTCAGGAATACAGGGACAGAATTAAAGTATAATTTGATGTAAACATCTTCACTGAGGAGTCAGGAGTGAACATTAACAGATAAGATCAGCGTCATTTAAGAGCAATAAAACTCATAAAGGCTGCTTGCACAATGGTCTGTGTGGCTGCTTCTCAGTTGGTAAGAGACGTCCATCCTGAGCAGAGGCCATGGAGTGGAGACTAAGCTAAAACCATAGGTGGACCCTGCTTGCTTGGTCCGTGGACCAGCGCTGTTGCAGCTATAGGGAGGGGGTGGAGGTGCTGATGAAGAGACAGTGGTTAGAATTCAAGTTACAAGCAGGCTGCAAAGGCAACAATAAATCCCTGTCTCATGAGAGGGTCAAATCATGAAGATGGAGAAGACAAGAATAGGGTGAAAGTAAGAAGAAGGAGAAGGTAAGGGCAATGTGATATTTTCCAAATATCTGGGTGTCATGGTCAAGCATGTTCAGAGATGTGAAGGCCCTTCAGTTCAGTTGAAAAACTCCTTCTGCCTTCCTCATATGTTCCAATATATTGACCCAGTGGACTCCAGTGAGATGCTGCCCACCTTTGCCATGCTACAAATACCCTTCTGCCTGACCTACCTGTGAAGCCTTCAACAACTGTGAAGCCTTCAACTGGAAACTTACTTAGTGCTCCGCTGGCCATGGGCCTTTTCTTCAATTGTTTTATGGGATCTGTTGCGTAATTTATACTTGACTGTCTTCATTACAAACTCTTCTCCTGTGGGCCCACCATAGCAGCTACCCACACTCATGTTTTCTAGCATTTTTTCTTAGTGCCTTTTAGACTTGTATTACAATCCTAATTAACATACTGAGCATTCCTTGCCAGTTCCTGTTAAGAAAACAATCAAAATGTGCTTAATGAGAGATCATAACAAAGAAGCAAAATGTTTTAATCTCTTCCATATCTCCAGCACCACCTCATCTCTCTGATGACATTGTCTGTGATACATCATACAGACCTCCTATTTCTGATGCAAATAGGTTCACGTTTTCTTTCACTTAGGTAGGGGTCATGGAAACAGTTCAGTTATAGTCCTCTTGCCTGGGTGGTTGTGGGTTTTGGCAAAAAACAAAAGCAAAGGGCTGAGCGTCTATTTAAGCCCATTTCTCTTTCATGTCCAAGCCACTTTCTGTTGCTGTGGAGGGAGGCCTGAAGCAAGGAGCCAGTTCTACATACACTTTCTCTGAGGATGCTCATACACTACTCTGCAGCATTAAAGACCTTTCTGTAATTGAGAATGAGGCCCATAGATGTGAAGGGCTGAAGCTACATCCAACTTCCCACATAGGCTTTCACTATGCACTTCCCTCTTTGGCCTAATATTCTGCTTGAATTGAGCACAACACTTACAGGGATGACTTATTTGGCTATAATGAGTCTACATGGATCTCTACTCTGTCTGGTAAATGCAAACACAAACTATTCTTATGCTCATACCCACCCCACACCATATTTTAAGTGCTCTTACGCTGATAGATCCCTTATAGCCCAAACCCTGGCGCTATACTCGGATGCCAGACTCTGCTTTGTGCCCTCAGGATGGGTTGAACGTGTTACTCCCATTCCACCTCGACCACCCACAGCTCTCCGTAATTCAGCTTTTTCTAAAAGTAACGTGGTTGCTTTCATTATGAACCACATGAGGATTGTGGGTAGGTAACAAGACAAGGCTCAACCTGCTCTTCCCCTTACAGTGTATCTCAAGCTAGAGAATAGAGCATGTTTTTTAGGAAGCTGTCCCAACGCTCGGGTACATTAACTCCAGGCTATCTCTGCAAATGCCAGCAAGAGAGGGGGCTTGTGGGTAGGAACCAGTATAATCTCCATTCACTCCTTACACACTCTGCTGTGTAAGAACAAAGAAAAGAAATTAGCTGATTTAGCAAGTCATTGCAACCTGGAACAGGTCACGTATCACATTATACCCAAGGTGTAATCTTCCTGCTTGGTGTTGTGCTCAAAGTGAATGCTTTGTTACTTGTGTGCAGCGAAGGCATCACAGTGGAATAAATGCAATGCTAGGGTGACTATTCTTTTCTCTCGCTCCCTGCCCTCCAATGCATAATGAAGAGAAGGTAAAGGGGATGAAGAATATCATTTGCTATTGTACTCAAGCAGAGAAGACTCATTTGAACAACTGTCAGCTATGGAATTTCATCTAGGTTTCCCAGATAAAATCTCCAGTTCCAGGAACTATATTTACTCAGTGTGTTTAATTTGACAATGGAAACTCAGCACCCAGTGATCTTTTAAATAATAATAACCTTAATAATAATAATAAAAAAAAAACAATGGAAACAGCCAGCGTAATAAGGGTAAAATGAATAAAGAAGATAAATTCTAGCCAGCAAAGCAGAAGTGAAGCACCCCTATTTCTTACAACTGAAACTGCATGAAGAAAACATTCTGCTGCTTTATAGCCCGCTCGAATATTGAATATTACCATGTCGGTTTTCCCTTTCTAGTTTTCTTCAGGCTAAGTGCCTTCAACAAACAGAATGGTGCTCTGTGCCTGCAGGATTTGGCCCTCTCCCAAGGGCTGTTGTTTCCAGTGCACCCTAGCATATGAGCTCATATTTGGCAGGGGCTTGCCACTTAGCAAGAAACATTCCCCAAAGGGAAGAAGAAGAGGAGTAAGGGAAGAAGAAAGGGGGGAAGGGGCTCTGCGCTGGCCAAGTTGCAGAGCCTATCTTGGAGGTGTCTGCATGGGGTTTTCCAGCATGCTCAGACCTGGGCAGATGTGATGTGTTCCCAGCAACTCTCCCTTTAGCATGGAAGAGCTCAGAGACTTTCTCCTCCTTGGTTCATTAGAGACAGGAATGAATATCGACAAGATATGAACAAGAATTTATTAAGAAATTCAAGGCCAGTGAAGGATATAGGACTTTGGGGCAACTAAGGAGAGTCATCCAGCAGCAGTTTAAGGAGACAGGGAAGTAACTAAGATTGTCAAGCAGATGCAAAATAATAACCAGACATCGTGTTTTGGGCACACCCAAATTGCTGCTTGTGCATAACAGTTCCTGATCCTTCTGGGAGACCTCTGTTAAAGAAAAGGTATCTGAAATTGCCTAACAAACTGATCATGGACTGAATTATTGATTGTACCATTAAGGTGTTCATTTGAAACATTATAGGGGTTAATGAAGTGATCGAACACTTCCCTCTGGCAAACCAACATTGTGGTTCATTTCGGCAGTGCTTTAAGGTTTCAGGCCTGCTCCGCTTGAATCCAAAAGGGATAGGAACAGATCAGCTGCAGTGCAAATTTGCCTTTTCCACTCAAACAAGCCTATGGACACTAGCGGCGCAATAGGCATGGAGGGAAATATGAAAGTTGCTGTGTACCGGTTCGTTATACAGGAGGTTACTAATGAAGCCAGAGGCTGTTAAGTGACTGTGTTTAACTCCTCATCTTCTAGACAGTCAGACAAGGCAGCTGATGTGCAGTGTGTTCCCCAGCACTGCCAACCTCAAAAGATAAGAATCGCTCGTCTCGGTTATCTTAAGAGATCAAAACTCATGCACTTCACCCAGGCCCCCACCCAAACAGCAAGATCAAACAGGAGTAACATCAGCCCTGTTTTTCAGTCAGCTTTGCAATGTACTTTTTTTTTTTTTAACTCATTCTCAGCGCTGTAGGCAAAATACAGCTTTATTTCCTGGATGATAAAGGCATATTCACTTATACTGTCCTCATCTTGGGGGTGGCAATATTTAGCTCTCCCCATGGCATAGCTGCCCACCACATCTCTACAAGGGGACACCTTCTCTCCTCACAAACATCAGCTCTCATTCCCTGGTTCACACAAAAAAAGCTCCGTGTCTCAGACAAATGGGTGGGAGAAGGGATCTGGGAGCACACACCCACAAAGCACCCAGAAAATTTATGGTTTTCCCCTTCCTTCTGCTGACAGTGGCCCACTCTTACCCTACTGGGACTCCAAGTAGCTCCATCAAGGGTCACTAGCTGGACAGCCCACCTCCCTCCTTGAGTCAAGAGCTCCTTCTCCATATGCACATGAGACAATTCCAGCTCATGTACAGGTAACCCTGGCTCTCCTTGGCTGATCCAGGGGAGGTGGAGTTTATTTTGTCCTCATGCCTACAAAAGAACTGCCAGGCTCTCCTTGCTTGCCTTCACACAATCTCATCTCCTTCTCCTGCATCTGACACCGATGTCTTTTCTGTACTGGGTGGTAAAATACCACTTGAAAATGAACAATAAGCGTCCTCAAGGTGCCCTTTGCTATGTTTGGACTTCTATGTTTTGATTTCTTCAGTTATTCTGTGAAGATTCACAAGAACTATAATGTTCTTTACACATGAGGGTGTCTTTCCTGCATTTATTGCCATGATAGTGGTTGTACAGAAAGCATTATGGCTTCTTCACACCAGTGTTACCTTAAGAATTTGTGTTTCTTTAAAAAGTAATTATTTCTCATTTATTTAAAACCACCTGAAATAAATCCATTTCTCAATGTTTTGTATAATTTCTAGCAATTGCACAGTTATATATAACTTAACCAATAGCAAATGTAGTCCTTTAGCATGTTTCTACCCCACTTTGATTTCCCTGCATCCCAAAGACTTTGCTTTCCTCATTCTCCCAGTCTTCTCTCTCAGTTTCCACTGTCTTCACTCCCTTTTCCACAAGTCTGCTACTCTTTGGCCCAACCCATTTAAGAAGATGCTTTTTTTTTTTAACCTCTGTGCAAAATATCTATTTCATTGGAAACAATGGAAGATGGAAGACACTTTTATTAAGGCTAGTTTCACATCCCTTTTTCACGAAAACCACACAGGACAAGGAGTCAGCATGCTGGTTGCAGGTTTCTTGATGATCATGAGAGGTATTTGAATGTTGTCTCGGTGTTTCAGTGAAATATTTTCAGTCAGTGAAAATTCCTGAAAGTGCAACATTTCCATTTGTGAAGATGCAAGAGGGAAAGCATCAAGAATTACAAAGTCTTGAAGACATAGTAACTGCAATCAAGCAGCAAGATTTATCAAAGCTGATTTCTTGATATCATTCCTTGAAGGTGGAAGGCATTTCAGACTTGGGTGGTTGGAACTATGGATAAATCATCTTTGGAGATGTTGAGAGAATGGTGAATAAGTGCTGCTTATGAGGGAAAGCTGCTGTATCTCACTACTGCTGTGGCTACAGTGGCCATTTGACCAAATGATACAGACACCAGTCTGGGGCTGTGAGCAAAGGAGGAACATGATATGAGCGCAGGAAAAGTTTTAGAGGGATTTTTGCCATTTAAACAGAGTAATTGAAATATCAGTATTCTGAGTAGCTTTGCATGGGGTAGGCCTCATTAACTGAATATCTTGAATTAAAGAATGGCAAGAATATATTCAAGCAGTAGCTTTAAAAATAATAGTGAAGTAACTTTTTTAAAGAGTTTATTCCTGGCCACTACTTCAAGCCCTTTGCCTTTGATTTTATTCTATTTAAATTGCAAATGTCTTGCTCCCAGCAGATTTCAGCTGAACATTTTCCTGCTGAGAATCGGAGCTCAGAGGTCTCTCTTGGGTCCCTTCTCTTCCTTGCAGGGGAGGCGAAAGGGAGTCCTCTGCGTGCACTTTTATCTCTCTGATTTTGTTATGCTTTGCGGCCTCTTCGACTGCCGCTTCATCTTCTCCAAGGTCAACTCTGCAATGAATACAGAATCCCAGGGAAGGATTCGACTTCTTACTCTGAGGACTTCAATTCTGTTGCCTAAGTGCTGGTATTTCATGCAACTGGGAGGTCCTACCTGGCTTCTAGCTACCATCCCAGAAAGCATGGGATCCTATAGGTCCTGAGTCCTGCTAGAATGTCTCAGGTAGCATCTCATCTGCTAGAGGATTCCTATATGTAGACAAGTGGCTCATTAACTTGTTGGATTCTCACATTTGAGCAATATGTAACTGCTTAAAAAAATCTCTACAGGAAGAGGTACAAGCTATTGAATCCATTCACTACTGGATTCACTACTGGATCCAATGGCAAGTAGTTAGGCCATCCTACTGGAACTGAGTCAGAGAGATAAATCTGCTTCTGCCTCACTTTTTATCAATCAATCAATCAATCAATCAATCAATCATCTTTAACAAAACAAAATATTCATTGCCCCACTCTGTCTGTTATCTACATGTGTTATCCAGTGGTTTTCCTTGATATATCTTCTTTGTCACTTAGAAATTTTGCTCATGAAGGAGGAAAAAATAATAATAATAATTTGGCCAGGACCTTTGGGTACCCGGCACTATACAAAACAGAATAGCCAAAATGATCTCTGGGCATTTTGTGAGGGCAGTATTTGCAGTGTGAGTGATCTACAAACTGCTGATTTTGCCTGAAGTCCAAGATGCTTTTGATTTAGCTTGCAAAACATGAACTGAAACCTTATAAGTGTCTCTTTTGGTCCAACTTGGGCAGAGGATGGAAATGTTATTCTGAGAAAGAGAAACTCCCTGGGGGAAGAAAAGTGGACTTGGAAATAAATTTCTTATGTTGAAGCATTTCAGTTTTGTTTCTGAGCTGGCCGGGAAGACTTTAAGTAATTTGGTGTTAAATTTCATTGCTATATATATTTGGGAAGTGTCACTACAGACATCTGTTCTTTCCACTGGTGGAGACTGGCCTGGCCGGGCGTTTCCTAGTGGCTCAGTGCAGCTGGTCTTGTGTTCCTGTGCCCTGAGAAGAGCAGTAATTTCAGGCTCCTGTAGACTCAGTAGCCTTTTGGGGATGGGATGCTTTCACTTATATCTAAAATCTGTGTTACCTACTTAGGGATATAACATTTGTGATAGATAATTGTGTTTTAAAACAGCCTCTATGACAGGGTAAATGCTACTGCAATTATCTGCTGAGTCAGAGACTTTGGAGAAAAACTGTCGTTTTCAGAGAGAGGGAGTACGGTGAAGATGACAAAAGGGGAAGGAGATTAAAAAATAAAAAGGTAATTTTAAGACGGAATATTTCTTTGTATGAATCAAAACAGGAGCCGGATCCTGAAGGAGAAAGGACTGTTCCATGCAAGAGCAGCTGAGCTGTTCTATTCCAGCAAGAGGAGCGATGGCTTAGCTCCAGCCAATTATGTTTCCAGTCCATTCTCTTTCACTCTTCATTCTTTTCTCTCTCTATTTTTGCAAAGTTTTAGGTACTTTTCAATGAAGAAAGGAGGGACACGATTTTTAAGATGAGTTGGGGTTGTGCCTTCAGGCAGAAGCAATTCTCAAAAAGTACATTTTAATGAATAAAAATATTACACCATGAAAATCAGTGTCTGCTGCTACCACTTTTTTTAAGGTATGGTAATTTTTGTTGCTTTTAAATACTTCTGTTGCTGGGAAACCATCTCGCATGCTGTAATTGAAATTGGTTCTTCATATCTCATTTTGTCTCTGGCTGGTTTAAAGTGTTCTTAAAAGCTAACAATTCAGATGAGAAAAGGCTAGGTGCATCTGACAGCAGATCCCCTGACATTTCTTTGGGCAAAAATCATAGTGAAGTGTATTCAGGAAAAAGTAAAACACTGGGACAAGGGAACAACTCAAACCTCGTGGTGGTGGGAGCATGATAAAAAAATTTAGTGGTTGAGAGGATTTTCAGAAGTGGGAAGGATCTTTAAGGACTATGAGAGTTAGAGGATCTATTTAATTCAAATCCACCTTGCTCCCACTGGCCGCTGGCATCCTGCATTTCCCAGGTCAGGGGCTATAGCTCTTGCTCCCAAACTTCTCAATACTCTGGTTCCTAGTTATTTTGTAAGTGACTGCTCGAATGTCACTCACCCTGTGCTTCTCTCTCCCTTTCTTAATGTTTTTTTCAAGTGATGGCAAGTGGTAATACACAAGCATAGTCCTCCTCTAGCAAACAGAGTCTGAACACTAAACAGTGTGTTTTGGCCCTCTTAGTCAAGATCTGTGCAGGAGTCTGGAAGGCAGCAAACCAAATCCCACATGGATTAGTTTGGTCATGGTCACCACGCTTGCTATTCAGTTACAGCTGACTAAGCTGACGAAGCTCTGACTGTATTCCTGTATTTCTTAATTGTGTTCTCCCTCTTTCGCATGCCACTTTGCTCTTAGTTATATTTTAATAGATGCATGTCTTAGCTAAACAAGTTAAATATTTGAATGATATTAAGCATAAAGGCTCTTGAGTCTTCACCTATTTGGTTAATGCAGCTTATTTCTTCAATAAGGACCTCTGATAACATTTACAGACTGATCTGCCACACATGTGCTATTCCCTTATTTATTGTCATCTGTTCCAACATTGTCTCGTACTTTAGACTGTAAACTGCTCTGTGCAAAGATCTGTTGCACTCAGACACTATTTACATCTCTCATCTGACATAAATAATAATACATCATAGTAATAAAGCATCTGTTATGAGTTAATTCCGACCAAACAGCAATCTACCCCCATGCAACAAAATGTCTGTGCAATCACTCTTGATAATAAGTCTTGGGAAATGCTGTGCAATAACCTCAGTGCCTGATTAATTTTTATTTCATAACAAGTCATTATTAATCGGTCAGATGCTGATAGGTTTGCTCATGGTAAGGACTGCAGGAACAGTGGCATTTAAAGGAAGGAAAGAAAGTGCTACTGATCTAGCACAAGGATACTCCAGTGCATCACTGCCAGAATAAAACAGCTAGAGAGTCAAACAAAACAAGATCAGCTTTTAGAAGCAAGTATAATGATTTGCTGCCTTGAAGAGATAATGTTCCTCTTTTAGTTCCTTCTGTCACGCAGCAAAAGAACACTGAAAAGTTCCCAGAATATCTGCTCAGGGAGTTAACATTTCCTGCAGAAAAGCCTTTACAAAAGGGGTTTTCTTTCTTCTAAACTCTTCAGAGAAAGGGCTTGTCCAGGCAAACTAAGAAGAAAAGCACAAAGCCTTTTCAGTGGGGACTGAAAGCACAAAGGCAAGTTACTGGTAAATGTCAATATTTACTGCAGCTGTCATAAGCTGCTGGCCAACAAGGGGAGTAGAGAAAGTTATTCAAAAAAATGACGTTCTGGAGACCATGCACAAGCTTTCTTTTTGTGCTGTGGGATGTAGGGTCAACCACCAACCATGACTGAGACAACAGCCAGTGACATAAGGCCAATCTGGAAAGCTGAACCCTTGCCACCCTCAAAAGCTCCAGTCTCTTGAAAAAAAGTAATTTGCAAAGCCAGCAACTCTTACAGGAGGGTGAAGCAAAATGCATTTGGTGCAGGGTTTCCACATTCAAGGTAGTAATATTCAACTGAGTGATTGAGGTCTTCAATATCACCCTGCGGGATATTGAAATGTGGATTGCACATCCTGCTTGCTCCTTTGCTCTCTCTTTTTCTCCTGCACCCACATTACAGTACAGACAGGACTTAGGATTTCACCCAAGATTTGCAATTATAGATGTGTCTTGGGGAGATGGGGGGGCGGGGGAGAGAAAAATCAGCTCCTGCAGCCAGGAAATTCCCTCAAAGACTAAAACTACTGTTTGGAGCACTTGTAATGCCAGAAGAAAGCTGGAAAGTGGGACTGCTACTGGCTTTGGTACTTAACCCTACATGAACAAGATCTCCCAAATTTTCAAATACATCTACATAAATAAATAGATTCCTTATGATTTTAAAACACTCTGATGATTTTTATGCTTGATGTTTCAGCATATGGAACTGGTTGCATCACAGTTCAGTCCCAGCTAGTTCCTGTCTGTACTAGATCAAGTTAGATCTCACTCAATATACCTATGCCCTACTCCGCTAATAAAATAAAGTTACTTTGAATTTACCCTGAAACTGCAAAGGACTAGTTGAGGTCCAGTAAATATGCATTAATGAAGCCAACAGGAAGGGCCAATCCCTCTCTCGGTCATGCTTCAGTTATAATCAGTCTGACAAACCCGATTCATACTTTCTTCTGACAATGATTAGGCATCATATTAAATCAGATTATGTTAACAAATTGTTTCCATCATCATATCTCTCAAATGAACAGCCAAACAAGGGGCAGCTTTAGCTTTAGAAGATGACCTGGGCTAAACTAATAACATTGTAGGCACTAACTGATATGCTAAATCAACAGCATGTAGCACAATTTGACTTAATTGCTTTAAAAAAATGTTCTCCAGCTTACTGTTCTGTGGCCTTCATTGTCACATTTCCAAAGTGCATTTAACTTGCAGCGGAACGAGTTTAGAAAAGGCTCATGTTCTCCATTTGACCACATTGAGTTTCCTCCGTGCTCATCTCTCTTCAGCTGTTGCAGTATTGTTGTGCATGTGGCCCCAGGAGCATTTTCCTCCATGAATACTGATTCAGATATAATAGGACTGCCTTATGCATTTAGTAATAACTTCATGCTTTATAGATCCAGCCAGGATCAGACCCTCCGTGGGGTTCGAGTGCGTTGGGAGTATCAGAGCTCTCTCTAAAGACTTCCAACAAACAAAAAGAAACAAGATATGCAAGGAGAAAGAAAGAATGGTTGCTTTATTTTTTACACACCAAAAAACAAAAGCTAGTAAGAAAGCTATTTTCCTGGACAAATGTTGGTGCTTAGCCATCAAACCATGAGCATGCAGCACCATTTGAAATGCTCAAAGGAATCAGAGACATCCAGGTGGGTCTGGCAAGTGTGGCAGGGATATTCCTGGCCCTTTACAGTAGTGCTTGACACCAGAAGCCAGAAATAAGAGCTAGCAAAATCATGAACTGAGCCTGGCTCAAGCCCCCAGAGGGACTCAGGTGCAAGCCTGTGTCTCTTAGAGGGAAAACTGCAGTAGAAATTTGAGCATCAAATTAGGATAAAGCAGAAAAGGTTAGGGCAAAAGAACAAATAATCATGCATTCTCCTCTGCACAGCTGGAACAGTTTAAAATCTCTACATCCGCCAGATGTATTACTCTGAGAGGGTTCCAGGGATGCCTGCTGCACCCCAACCAAGCAAACATCAAAAAAAAAAAAAAAAAAAAAAAGAATTCCACCTTAAAACAAACATCCGTATGAAAAAGGGTCTTTTTCCTAGGAACCATAGATAGAGAGCAATCTAGATGCCCCTTCAGATGAGATATGACTGCAGACTTTGTGGCACTTCTAACCAGCCTTCGCACAGATTAAATCAGGTCAAAGTAAATCACAGCTGCAGGATGGCAACTTAATCTGCCGTGGCTGGCGCACAAGCATGTGTTTCAAGAGGAGACCAGCAGGTCACGTACATCTTCTCTGCTCCACGTGCAAACTCATCAATTAACCTGGTTCTTGGGGCTCCCAAGTGAATGACACTGGTCAACCAGGCAGCATAAATGATTTATCCCACATTGCTGTTTCCAGTGGTTCTGTTGGGAGTCCTCCTTTTCTCAATGGGTTGGTCATTACACTGTCTCAGCATGTCATAGATTTATTAGCTCAAGAGCAACAGCTACATCTCTTAATAAGTTTCCGTCTACTGATATAACCAGTGGAACTTAAAGCACCTGGCTTAGAAATGCAGGAACAGCCTATTGCAGTCTAGTGGTAGAATATAGTGTATTTTTAACATGGCCTGTTTTGTGTATAATGTATCTTAAATTATTTGATGTCTGAAATGGCCGGGCAGAGAAAGAGTCAGAACCTGCAAAGTTGGAAGAAGGGCTTTAAAAGTTGTTCTACACCATATCAGGCTGGCAAAGGGATAGGAATATATTTCATTTAGATTATGAATTCCATAGAGAGTGGGCTGTCTACGACTGTGTTTCTATATGGTGCTTGAAATAATACACTTTCTGAATGCATATCTACAAACCTGAATTTATCTCAGAGCAAAGCATCCTATATGGAGGCCCAAAGTCTTGGAACGTTGTTTGTGGCAGTGTGACATGGCAGAGAAATGACCCCAGGAGCGCTTTATAGGTCTCAGTTACAGAAATCTATAGCTGATCTGTTCATTCTCATCCGCAGAGAGCAATGGGCATTTTCCATCTGCCCTAATTCAGATTTATTTCTCCTGGGAAGGACTTATTTCTCCTTGCTGACTATAAAAGTAGAGATGGAGAAATCTACCTTTGAGGTGTCTACATTTGATAAGATGGATCCTACTTACTGTGTTAAAGATACTGGGTTTCAAAGAATTAAAATAAATTTCCCAGAAACAAGGAAGTCTTATGCTCTTTTCTTCCAAAATCCATCACGATATATTACTGAAAGAGTGGAACACGTGTTTGGTGCTATGACTTCCTGCTGCTGGTGGTACATCCAGGCAAAATGCCTTTTTTTATGAGCAATGCCCCAGGCTGAAAGGGGACAGAGATCCTGGATACTGAAGAACATCCAGGTGGATCTTCTGCAGAAGTCTTGCCCCCAACAGATAGAAGAGGACAAAAGACTTAGAAAGAGAAATGCTGCTAGTAGAGTGAGGAAGTGATTTGGGGCTGTAAGAAATGCAAGGACCTACTTTGATGAGAAGCTAAAACTATATAATACTAATGGACTCCATTTTCACAGAATAAAAAATAGTCTGAAGGTGACAAGCTGAGTAGTCAGGAGAGTGTTAAGCCAAGAAAAGAGGAAGGCAGAAAGGGCGGAATGAATGAGCATTCATTTAGCATGAAATTAAGATGTCAAGAACAAAATTAATCAAGGCACCAGGGGATGTGAAGAGAAGAAATTCTTTAATTGCTTATACTCTAATGCTTGGAGTCTGAGTAATAAACAAGAATTGGAGTTGGAATTGCTCATTTATGAGTATACATTAGACCTTGTTGGCATTATTGAAATCTTGGGGGAAGATTTGCATGATTGGAATATTAAAATCACTCATTATAATCTATTTCAGAAGGATAAAGTGGGCAAATGCAAAAGGGGAGTGGCACTAAATATCAAATGTATTTCTGTAGGAATCAGGGGCCTCAGTTCATTTTGTAAAACTATTCAGACACTTCTGCTCCTTTATACAGCTGAAGACTTTTAAAAATGTGGGTAGCAGATCTTTGCAAGGGAACTTCTGGAGCCTCTGTACTTGTGAGGTGTTGAAGATCTGTCTCTATTCAAAGACTGTTCTTTCAAAAGTCAGACACTTAATTACTGCAGGAATGAATATTCTGAGCAAATCTTTTGTTTATTGTGTGCATAAAATCTCTGGCTTGAAGTCTACTGTTTGAATGGCATTACCAAAATTTACCATTAAAAAAAAATAGGCATAATGAGCTTCATCCTATATTCTGATTAAATATTAGAGGCAATTTGTGTATGGAATTAAAGAGACTAGGCTATCCAGGAAAGCATTAGTACCTATCTTTCTTTGACCCTTTCTGGCATTACACACAAAAGAAACCTTGTCTTTTGTATTTTTTTTATAATGGTGTAAATTATCACTGTACATTGGAAGATGCAATATTTGTAGATCTGCAAAATAAAAGAGGCTCTAATCATCACTTATTCTCCAGCTGTGATTTCTGTGACATCAGTTTAGATTCTCCCTTTCACTACTTATAGACATTGTATTTCCTGGGTAATTTTCACAATTCGCTCTGTACTTCTTCCAAGTGAATGAATTGTTCTTTAAGTATAGAAAATTCTCTAAGACTAGGTGTCCCTTTTTCCTCCCTCCTATCCAATTGAATCTTCACATCTATTCTGACTTTGAAAACAAGTTAATTCATCTTATTTGAAAATCCTATACAGAATCGCAAAGATTCATACCGCCAGGTTAATTTCATGCCTTTATCACAGTGATATTTATTCTGCTTCACAGTACACAAGATCCATCCTCTGCGCTTGTTATCAGAGGGCACCTCAAAACCCCAAAATCTAATAAAAGCCCAAAGTTTGTTTCCTTCTCGTAAGCCAAGAGACTTTTTCCCTAAATGTTCAACAGCAATAGAAGCAATTCAAGCAACAGAAAATTGAACACGTCTTGTTTTCCTTGACAAGTTCATTATGGGAATCCTGTCTGTGTGGAGCAAGGAAACAAAGCTGAGGAGAGATGTGCTTGACCAGAAGAATAGCTCACCACAAAGTAGATGAGTCACTGTGTTGTGATATGACATAAAGAGCAGTTTCTGAGTGAGCTGGGACTTGGATTCCTGGGACCAGTCACAAATCTCTTGGTTGTGTGCACGTTTCTCTGTCCCTTTCTAAATACATTTGCTTTTTAGTGTGAAAATGGAATAGTTGTGCTTCCTCTTTTCAAATAAGTGATTCACGCTGTCCTTTCATGGTAAAGCAAACTGAAGTCATAGCAGAGCAAAAAAGAATGATGTGATTCAGACTTCACTCCTGATTTTATGCTTGAATAGCATTCTGGAGTTCAAAGAAAGCTCAGTGAGCCTGTTGCCAATGTAGCGCTGGGGTAAGTGAAGCCAAAATTAAAATTAACAAGGCCTAAGGTTTTGCAAAGCCCCTTTTTTTTTTTTTTTTTTTTTTTTTCACAGAGCTAGGACTGGTATATACTAAATCCAGTCAATGCAATGCAAGGTCCTTCAGCCAATTAACTAATTAGTGCACAGTTTCCAAGATCCATCTGAACCCCATCTCAAGCTCCGCTTGCTTCACTTCAGCAGACACTCTTCCCCTTGAGACAGTATGAAATACCCACGGTTGTTACAGCACAGTATGTGTCTGGATGAATAGGCATCTATTTGTACTGACACAGTTACAGAAGCACTTCCTAGCATCTCTTGGGAAATCTTTCTTGAAGCAAAACTCATTCAAATCAACTCAGAGGGAGGCATTTTCATGGCTATGGTGCTGTAAACAAAAGGCGATGTTTATCACCAATGAGTGGAGTTGAAAGGAGGTATCCCGGTGATGGTGGAGGTGCGGAGAACAGCAAATCTGGCCTCTACACTGCTCATAATAAAGAAAATAACAGGTACTGATGAAAACCAAGCTGAGAAGAGCACTACTAGGGGCAGCAAAGATGAAAAGGGAAGGGACGAAGCCAGGAACATTAGCTGGAAGTAATGAATGAGATTTAACTGAAGAAAAAGAACATGAAACAGTGAAGACACAGAAGGAAATCTGGGATCATATAAACCAGGTTTACTCTGCAGTGGGGAGAAATGAATGGGATACAGCAGCTGCTTTTTCAGTGTGGCTAAATTATCTTGAGAACCGAAGTAGTGAAGGCTTTAGCACGGGGGAATAAGTGCGGAGGGGAGCATCCATTTCAGCAGCTGAAGCTCAGTCAATACAATGTTATTGCATTAAATGTAGCTCACATATGTGGAGACAAGCTGGAAATCTCAGCTGGCATCTCAAAGAACACTGATCTTATCTGTACTGGTGATTCCTCTGTTGTCTTACAGGCCAAGATCCTCTGTCGGCCCCATTATTGGGGTGAAATATCAGGCAAATAAAATTGTGAACACTCTTCAGCTGAGCATTCAGACCCTATCTGCTGCCTGGAGGCTGCTCTTTGCACAAAGTTGTTAGCAAAATGCCACATCAGAAGTTTTAGAGACAGGCACTTTTACATGCTCTGGATGGACTCATGATGAAAGCTGTAACTACAGCACCCTTCTCAAGGTTGTCCAGGGGACTGATATATCATGACCAGGCTCAACACCAGATTACTGGAAAGCACTTTTCCCAAAGCTAACAGGAACACACTTCTGTGCAACTAAGCAAATACAAGAGCACACTACTATGCAACTAAGGATGGAAAGGAGGATGGTCCATCTTGTGGAGAAGGGGCACAGTTGGAGGTTGGGAAAAGCAATATGGAAAGACTGACACCTCTAGAAGAGGAGAGTTAAAGGTTGAGATATGTCCTCCAAGATGGATAGCTGTTGGTGAGGCTTGTGGTTGTGGTTAGGGTAATAAGGAGTTTGGACAACCTGTAGCCTCAGCTTTCACATTCTAGATGTTTTAGGGCATTTAGTTAATTTCTTTGTTTTTTCTTTTTAATGATTTCCATTAAATATAGAACATGCCTGGATATTCACACACTCCACTAATTCTCCATTAATGAAATGAGGATGATCCAAGAAGGTGTAGAAAGCTGGCAACTGGTTGGCCCAACGTACAAAGAAAAGGTCCTATAACTGTACAATACTTTCCCCTGAAGCTGGGATGATAGCAGTATAACTTAAATATCCTTTTGTGGCAGATATTTTACTTTGTAGCAGTACCAGAGTGAGGATTTTAAAAGTCATCTGGACAAAAGCATTAGGAGCTGTAGTAGATGGATAATTCAGTTTTGTTGGAGACATAAGATGGCTGGAATAATATTTGGAGTTTATCCACGGCTTAGTGTGAGTATGTCACTATATTACATCATTCATTACCATAGTAGTATGTACCTGCTCTTAACTGATGGTCTTGATTAACTTTAATGTACACTTTTCCTTCAGGAAAGGAATCTTTTCCTTTCCTGAACCGTTACTGGAAGAAGATATTTTAAATAAATTATGCACCACATTGCATAAATGTACAATAATGTGTGTGCATGTGCACAGGCACATATTCTGTGATTTTCATTGAATAAAAGCAATATTTTGGGGGATGTATGGACATATCTCCAGTGTGAATCCTGTCCTTGGGCTCCTAACTCTTTCTTTTCAAAGTACAAAAAATGTAAATATCTAAATTAGAGATGGGCATATCATGCTAGCAGTAATATCAAAGCCCTTTGTATTCAGAGACATTGTGCCTAGGTTTGCCTGTGGAACTGGACCTAACTAATTTGTTTTTACTAGTACCCAGGAGTATGATTTCTGTCATACTGACAGGGGAGACATCAAAAGCCCAGTTGAACAATTAAGAAGGAAAGTAATAAACTCAAATCAGGCCTTTTTAATGAGGACAAAGAAGATATAAATTATGACCCATCAGTGCTCGCAGTGCTTTGGGCACATTTTTTCCTTTATCTTCTTTGGGAATCCCTGAAGAAGAATCCAATGTATCTTTTCAGTTAATGTTGAAATAAGTAAATAGGCTTTTTTTTTTTTTTTTTTTTGAAAGAAGCATATACAGTAGGGCTATTTAAATGTACCTCCAATCTCTGTAGTGGCATTTCTACTGAATTCCCATCAGACACCTCTGTGAGAGCTTGCTGAAGCAACTAAAAGAGAAGAAGGCACATCAGCATGAATATACCATAGAGTGCTTGTCAGGTTGAGTAGCCACATCTATTAGCTTGAGAGGGTGTTTGGGAAAGTGAATATTGAAATAAGCATCATGGTGAAAGAATACTCTTTACAGTGCCACATACATTGGTCCTGCCTTCCTTTCCCTTTTACTTCTGCCTCCCTTCACTTTTTTTTTCCCATCCTTCTGATTTAAGCTCCTACTTTGGAGGAGGCACTTTTGAGGACCTCAGAGTGGTCATCATGCTATACACAGGGCCTTCATTTGTATTTGTATTGGATAAAAGTCCAGTGATAAATGAGAACATGATAACGCAGATTAGCAAAAGCGTAAAATAGCTGGAAGGGATCACCCATATTTCCAGAAGTGATCACATGGCACCATCACTTGCCTTACCTAACTGCAAGGTGTCAACCTATCTTCAAGCTCCAGGACCTAGTTAACTATTTAAGGAGCTATCTAGCACAGACAGTTTTGCCTGAATTAGTCATCTGAGATTCCCTTCTAAGACAAAAAAGAATATCTGTTTTCATGACATACTTCAACTCCTCTCTTTTAGACACCTGTTTTAGGAGGAAAGGACTCTGCAGCCCCAAGATATTCTCCAGGCTCCCATGGAGAATCTGCCTCCCTCCACAACCCATATTTACTTCTGCCCCCTTCCAAGGCTGCCTGGAGAAGATATCTGTATTTACAGGATACTCATCTAACTACTCCCCAGGAGAACTGAAAAACTCTTGCAGCAAAGCAGAGACAAACTGAAACCAATCCATCATCTAGAGAATAACTACAGCGAGTGTTGCAAGGCTGCTTGTGCTAACTAACCCTCTTCAAAACACGTTTCAGGAGTGATTTGTCTTTTTCTCTTAACGTTTTTAAGCTCGTTGTTGTTATAATGAGCCAGAGCAGCAGCTCCTAAAAAAAGAAAAAAAAGAAACGAAAAACTGGATAACTCTGTACACTGGAACAACAATGATTCAGAGGTAACCTGCTATGCTTATTGGACTGCTATGCACTGCTGCTTT
>VZSV01000034.1:2763121-2801549 GCA_013398735.1 Nothocercus julius
CCCCTCTTTTTTTTTTTTTTTTTTTTATATTTGTCTTCCCTTCACAGGAAAATTGACTGTTCAAAGGAACCAAGATTGATGCACTTAATATTTACAAACTGAATGCATTTCTGGACACTCTATTTTCTGATGTAACCTAATAAGAAATTGATTTGTTAGCTATGGGTCTTTTCCTTGTTTAACACATTTTAAAATATTTATAGATGTATATTAGTACTAATCAGCTTTGAATATGACGAACAGACTGCTAGAATTCTAATAAACTGAAATCTTGGTGATAGGATAACACTAAAAATGATCAATCTGTAATTTTGGAGGCATTCACACAGATATTTAGGAAATATTTCTTAGTTAATGCTAGCTTTTCTTGAATAAGTAAGAATTTGATCACTTTCTTCTGTGATCATCTCTTGTCAGCTCTGTATCCCTCAGGCTTTTGTGTTACTCGTGATTTGATTTATCATTTGATCTTTTTCATTTTGTCATCTTTGAACTCTACTGAAATCCAGCAATGAGGATCCTATGAAAAGAAATATGTTTTTGCACACATTAAAAGCTGGTAGAATTTAATAAGACACTTTCCTCTTTGCCTGTCAGAAGGGAAGATTTGGTCCTGATTCATCCAGCTATTCATGTAGACCTTTTAAATCCAGCACAATCATGCTCCTTACTGAAACAGTGCTGAACACTGGTTGGATTTGTAGTCCCAAAGCTCATCTGCAAAGTAAAAGCTGTGACCATGAAGTGTACAAGAAGTGCACCGTCTGCATAAAAATAGATGTTCAGAAGGACCAAGCTGCGGGAAAATGAAGGAGTGACTACTTTTCAACTGTAATGTTCAACGTGATTATAGCACAGAGTGTTGGGATACTGAGTACTGGAAAGAAGAATATATTTTAGCCTTATCATGTGGTTTCAGTCAACTACTGTTTTTGCCCTGCTTCTCCTGTCTACAAAGCAAAGCCTATGTTTTCCTGAAGCACAAAGAGCATGTGTTAGCTCACAGGATGGGCAGTATTTCTAGTATGTTGAGTCACGGGATGAGCACGACTCCTTGTGCCATCCTATCTCATCCAACCTTCTGCCCAAAGTATCAAGTATGAGCGCTGACCAGGTTGCTCAGGGCTTTATCCAGTTAGACCTTGAAAATACCAAAGTATGTAGCCTGTACAACCTCCCCAAGCCTTTGTTTGAATACTTGATTATCTTCACAGTGAAAAAAAATCCTTATAACCATTCAGAACCTCCAAGTTTCAATGCCTATCCACTTCACTTCCACCACACTTTTCCAAGAAGAGCTTACTTCTGTCTTCCTAGTGATCTCCTGGTACTGGAAGTCTATTTATGAGGTTCCCCCAAAATCATCTCTTCTCCAGGCTGGAAGGGCCCAGCTTCCTTAACCCCTCATCAAGATGACTGGAGGTGCAGCTGAGCTCAGGTCTGTTGAACTCATTTCTGGTTTATAAGTGTCTTTCTTCTATCGGGTAGCCCAAAACCAGAGAAGTACTCCAGACTGAGTCTAAAGTAATGCCAAGTAAGCTGGGTTATACTCAGGTCAGTATAGACCAGTACCTGATAGCCTTGAAGACTGCTAAGCTGCACTAAGGACCCATCTTACGATTTATCCTCTGGTCCTTTTCAGGAACCCTTCTAAGAAGAAACATGTAAACATACAGCTCATGGCTCAACTTTTGTCTAGCACTGAAAATACAAACTTTTTATAATGGTAAGAGAGTGGTTCATATATTGGAAAAACCACAACTCCCATTTAAACTCCCCCGATAAGGCTGCACTTTCATGTCATCAAGCTGGATGGGTTCCTCAAAAAGCCCCTGTTGTCTCTCAGGACTGTGTGAGTTCCCTCGGCTGGAGGCAGCCTCACCTGAATCTGTCACTGCTGCTTTCGTTCCTGCCGTTTCTGTGATCACAGCACTGCCATGAGTAGCTGCTCACTCCTCAGCCGTCTTCCTGACAGGTGATTCCTTTACAATAAAGATTTAGGATAAAACAAAAGTTGAGTTCCCAGCGACACCCTCTCCTTCTCCCTCCAGCATTTCAAGTCTGGGTTCATTATCACCTCTTTAATTGGGTAATTATAATAGAGCTGACAATCACTTGGTGACATGGAAAGGCATGTTTGATCTCACTTATAATAAATAAATAAAATAAGCAGAACAATTAAGCTTCGCCTCTTTTGTCACACCTTTTTTCAAGAAAGCCAGAGAGCCCAAACTGGATATAAATATGTGTATACCAAGGACTGAGTTATTCCTTGCCCATTACCTAATCCAAGGAGCATGATTGCCTCTCACATGCTGAGGAGGACCTGAGGTGAACGGTATTTCACAGAGGAAGAGAGGGATGGTCAGTATCCCTCCAAAGCCAGCCCTACCATAGTACTGCAAAAGCTGCCTCCAGTACTGCTGTATTCAGAAAGAAACTGGTACATCACTTCATCTGTGTCACCATGGGAGGAGGAAAATAAGCAAGAGGAGGAAGTTCTTGCTAACAGACTGTCAGTCCCAGGAGTGAATAATATTAATAGGCTGTCTGCAATCTATTAGGAAAAGGAATTAATTAGTATCTTTAGATGAGTTTGTTTTGTTTTCTTTTAATTATACACACAGGAAAGAAATACCATCTGCCCTTTTGAAAAAGAAAAATGCAGTCACACAGGAGCAGATGCCTCACGAAGGCAAGCAGAACTGCAACATACAGCAAAGCTGGTCACAACAGAATCCTTAAGTGTCACTGTATCTCCACATAAGACATTTTAAAGGGCCAAACATTTCCTCTGGATCTCCCAAGAGATAATGTTTCAAAAGATTTTTTTTCCTATCTTGCATGCTGAATGAATGCTTTTAACAATGTTAAGAGATGCTCTATTTGGATAATAATGCAAACCATTTGGGCTAAGCTCAAACTTCAAGATGCCCCATATTCACAGAATGATGGAGGCTGGAAGGGACATCTGGAGATCATCTATTCCAATACCCCTATTCAAAGCAGAGGCAGCTGAAGCAGGTTGCCCTGAGCCATGTCCAGTCTGGTTTTGAATATCTTCAAGAATGGAGACTCCACAACCTCACTGGGCAACCTGTTCTAACAGTCAACCATCCTCACGATAAAAGAGGTTTTTTTGTATGATCTTTTTTCCCTGTGTTTCATTTTGCGCATATTACTTCTTGTCTTATCAGTTTGGATTTGTCTTCTTTACTCCCCCCATCAGGTACATACTGCTAAGATCCCTCTTGGAGCCTTCTGCAGGCTAGACAGCCCCAGTCCGCTCAGTCTCTCCTTACATGTTAGGTGCTCCACTCTGTTAATCATCTTTGTGGGCTTTTCTTGGAGTTTTCTCAGAAAATCCATGTCTCTTTTGTCCTGGGGAACCCAGCACTAGACACAGCCTTCAGATGTGGCCCCACCAGGGCTGAGTAGAGGGTCTGATCACCTCCCTTAACCAGAGATTGAGGCAATGTATGCCTAATGTGCCCTTTCTTTGCTGCAAGACTGCACTACTGGCTCATGGTCAGCTGGCTGTCCACCAGGACCCTCAGGTCTTTTTCTGTAAATGTGTTTGCGAGTTGGTCGCCCCCAGCCTTTCATGGCGCTTGGGGGTTATTCCTCCCCAGGTGCAGGTCTTTGCATTTCTCTTCGTTGAATTATCTTTGAAATATCTCAAAGTACATAGCTGAAGGAGATTATTCTTAAGTAACGAAGGTCACTCTTTTGCTTCTGTGCATACATAACCTGGATCTCAGGTCCCAGGTCCTGGGTAGAAAGAGGAAGACAACAACAGAACTGTCCACTTTCTCTGTCCCAGCACACAAGATGTCCATGTGAGAAGTCCCAGGCTGGTCTAGGTTCTACTCTACTTGCAAAGGCCAGCAAGCCTTGGCACAAAGAAAGAAGGAATCTGTTCCCCAGAGGTACAGGCATAGACCATTTTCCCAGAGAAACATCTTAAGAAAATCTCTATTCTCCAGTTTAATTCTGGACACATAGGGCTACAAGTTATCCCTTATTTTTCTGAGAATACATCGTAGTAGTTGAATTCTAAAGATGTAACTGTCTCCACCTAGGTAGGCTGCCTGGACTTTTGCGATGCCAATTAAAGTTAACAAAAACTTCTGAATATGTTCTCACATGAAATCCACATTCTTTCTACTTATGGATCTTTTATGGTTGATAATGCATTGCTGGATATAGTTTTGGTAATAGGGATGAAGCCACCTGGACATTTCACATAATATCACATACCACATAATATCACATCCAGCACGTGATATTATGCCCAGTGCAAGTGACAAAAACCTTTCATATATTATATTTTCCCAGAGTGTAGGGAGAAATAGAATAGGATTTTATTTTCGTATTGTTAATTGACCAGAATAGCAATATTTAAAAGGCAGAGTCCATCCAACGATAAGCCTGTGATAGTTTCATGGAAGCCAGTAAATTGTCATGGTCCCTAGGGCTTTGCCTGTAGTCTTATAGTGCTGCTTGATATTAAAAAGGAAATTGCTGTGATCGTTATGCAATTGAAGATCACATGAGAAAAGGTGCCTGTGCCTTTTAGTGGTACTGTAGATTTTCTTCGACTTAATCAGAGGAATCTACCAGTGGTGAGGAGAAGGTTGTGAATTTTAATGCAACTTCTCCTTCAGTTATTAGAAACTGGTGTCATAGTCTCATTGTAAAATGTCTGATTCATAAGAAATGCTCCATTGGCACTACTGGGTTTTTGTTGCATGAACACGAAGGCATAACACAAGGCACCACAGGGAATATCAGTGTAGAAAAGGTTCCCTCTAGATAAGCAAAATTTCTCCAAATAGTGATCCTTGTCTCAGTCTCTCTCCAGTGTCAGTCAATTCTGAAAAATTTTGGTGGAATCTATCTGGAAACAATTAATAGATTTATTGTATAGAGCATTTATTTTCCCTGATACCAGTTCTGGAAGGCCTGGTTACATGCTGGAATATGTGGGTTTCAACCCTGTTGAAGTACAGGTTTGATAGGCAGATAAGAAGATTTTCCTCTAGGAAATACACATACACCTGACCATATATGTTTGATATATATTATTTATAAAAGATTTATAAAGACACATTTTTTTATGGCTATGTGAAAAAATACAGGGACATGTATTAATATGTACAGACCAGGGAGAAAAGATCAGAAAGCTTTGAGTTGAAGAAATTTATGTTCCCAAAATGTCTATATAAAATAAAAAGATAATATCAGCAACATTTGTCTTTGTTACAAGATTGTGCTGTGCCGGATGGTTAGTTCCTGTCTTATGAGTGAAAAGAAATGTTTGGGAGCTCACTCGAACTTGAATGTCCCTGTTAGGACAATTCTGACATAAAAATAATGAAGATGCTGAGATGAAAGTAACTCAGAAGGCATTTGTTTGATTTTGTTTTAGGTATACAAAAAACATACTGGGTATCACAGGAGACAGCGGCAAGGAAAGGACTGAGAAGAAGGAAGATACCATGTTGGAGTGAATCATCTCTGTAGGTGAGGCAGGTGCATAGAGAGAGGAGGAAGCAAAGTTATTCACCTGTGCTTGGTGTCCTTGGACATGAAGGACACCTGGCTAGGTACCATCCCAACCTACCATCGACATTTCTGTCTGCTCAGCTCCAGACCTGCCATGGGGGCACTGAAGAGTCAAGTGGCAAAGGCTACAAGGAAATGCAGAGTGAACTTGTGAAAAGCTCAGCGCAATTGAGAATCTTCACTCTGTCACAAATTCTCTAGAGATTTCTCTGCTTTGTTTTTATTGACTCACATTGGGACTTTTTTTTTTTTTTTTTTCCAGAATGGGCAAGGGGCTGAAAAAGAAATGCAATTTGGAAAGGTCAAAACACAACAGACGTCAAATGCTCTTTTTGACATTTTCACTTGAAGAGAAATGTTTCAGCACACCTGAAATCAAAACCTTTCTGTTCGGTTTGCTGAAAGGTTTTGTTTTGAGTCATGTCATCTTCCTTTTCTTATCTCAGAAAGCTGTCTTTTGGGAACTTTTGTTCAGAGAGAAATTCATCGCTCGCACCTTGACCAGGTTTCCTGGTCGTTATAATTATACCATAATTATAAGATAGTTTAATGCCCATGACATGCCATACTGCTTGGTGGGTGGGAAATCAGTACAGTTCTTTACTGGAAACACATTCCTCTTAGGAGATCTTTTTTTTTGAGAGAAACAGGCTGAAAATACTTGTCATATCAGGCAGCAGAAAAACACAGTTTAATACCTTGCTAAGTTGTTTCCAAAAGAAACATATCCTGGTCAGACCAAATCAGTTTTGCAAATTTCTCGGCAAAACAAAATCCACTGCTTATGTAAGTATGGAGAATTTGGCAAAATTCCTGAAACATCTCCATAAAGATTTCTACATATATAGAAATTTTTTGATCAGAAAAATCTTGTCCTTCTCTAATTGGAAACTACAGGCCCAGCCCTCCTGGAAAGTCCCAGTGCTCACAGTCATGTGACAAATAAAACTCAGCATTTGGAGGAGCAAAAAGTATCTTACCAGAGACAGAAAACAAAGAATAAAAGGAGAAAAAATAAAAACGTTTAACGTGTCTGTGTGATGAAACATGCTATTTTACAAAACATCTCTTCTGCACATATATACATATATAAAAAATAAAATTAAAAATAAAATAAAATAAAATAAAATAAAATAAAATAAAATAAAATAAAATAAAATAAAATAAAATGAGATACAACTCTTCAAAGCTGATTCCAGCCTGGATGACAATAATTATAATGTACATTTGTATGGTGTCAGTCATCCTTACAAAACCCCAGATGCTTCATAACCTGTAAATACAGAGAACCTTCAGCAGTTATTGATGTGGAAAGCAAGAGATATTCTGCATCAGTGACGATGCTCAGGGAATATTTGGGGGTGGATTTTGCAGCTGAGAGAGTAAGAAGACTTTTATTTGCAAGTACAATTACTGCTGAAGATCCCAAGCAGAGGGAGGGTGATGCAGGGAAATTAGTCTCCAGTTCAGGTCTAAGGACATGGCAGGTTGGCATCTCTGCTGCTGACTTACCTGTCACCTGACATAACTTGCCTGTTAAGATGAAAATCTTCCCAGGATGGGGTTGTTTTTTGGAGGGAAGCAAAATCCCAGTGCATCCACATGCTCCTGTGCTGCTCATTCAAACAGAGCTGAATTTTGGTCAAACATGGACTTAGTTTGTTTAAAGGAGCCTTGGCAGAAACTCTGACCCTAGAAACACCCTTTCAACTGCAGCTTAACTTGGAAGGCACCCAAAATCCTGACGAACAGGATCCTGAGCTGCCATCTGAGATTTTAGTGCTCTTTCAGCTAATGTTGTGTTTTTTCACACCGCCCAAGCAAGGAGCTGTGCAGACTAAAGAAGAAGAGCAGGGACCAGTGACCAGGTGTCTGCAGGTCCTCGGGAGGTGTTTCTGGTAGATCATTCCTGAGAACGCTTAGCCCCATAAGCAGGACTCTGATGCCCGTGAAGTGCCTCTTGGTTTCCAAACAGAGCTGGAGTTATTTCCTATTTTTGATATTACTGTTTTGAGGTAGAGTTCCTACACAAGGAATGGGAGATTGATTCTCCTTGCAGAGTGATGATCCAAAATCTTGTTTTCCACCCCCGTGTCCTAGAGATGCTCAGTCACTGTGATAGGCTCTTCTGAGTGGAAGAATACCACCATTCCTCTTGAACAGAAAGGACCTGAATTTTTTTAGGTCAAAAAGAGAACAAGTCAGAGAGAACAGTACTCTAGGGGTAAGAACCCTCTCTACATCTTGATCACTGGCTCTTCTCCCTAGCATTACTTAGAGATTTTTCCATAGAATGGGTAACGGAAATTGCACAAAGCATCATTATCTTAGGGCCCCATCATCTCTGCTCCCCCCTTATCATCTTTGTTCTTTACACCTTTCTTACCTCCCAGAAACTGTGAGATGTTAAACTAGTTCAATTCACTTATGAAATCAATGAAATAAGATTCTGTGTGAGCTAATAGAAAAGATACAGAAAATAGAAAAGCATGCCTGACATTGTGCTGCTGTATACAGAGAAAAGAGTCGTCATCTTGATTGGGTTACTCTTCTCAAAAGGGCAGGTGAAGATTTAAAAGTGGTGGCCTAGAAAATTAAACAGGAATGGACAAAAATATATACGGCATTGGGCACAAGAAAATATAAGAACTAGAGAAGCAATGTGGGATTGGGTACATGGAGTTAGTTTCACTAACTATATATGTGGAATAAATAGCTAACAATAACAAAATAGGAGAGTTATATATGCAAACCTGCATGTGATGGTGTGAGCACACATGCTTTCTATGGTTCAACTACTAATTTATAATGGAACACTTTCAGTCAGTAATTTTCTGTGTTGTTATGATGCTGCAAATTACTCTTTTCTCACGAAGGAAAGGACTGGAGTGAGGTAGAGAAGATGTGACACCTGCTGAAAAGATAAATACAAATATATATGGCCCTTTTTCTGGCCAGTTTAAAGCAGCTATTATTTCACTTTAATAGACACGAGAATAAGAGGCTGCAAAATTGTCTGTAATTACACTGTTATTATGAAGCATCTTCCAGGAGAGAACAGGGCAGCCATCAAGTCTCACTAGTTTCATCTAGTCTCACTAATACCTTTTGTTGTCTGGATCCTAACATTACGAGAAAAATCCTGTTGAATATCTCTATCACATTCCACTCTGAATCATGTTCCCTAGAGTGTAAAATCTGTTTCAATAAATCTACAGTAACTACAGTGTTTTTTTTTTATATCAAAGCTGGCTTATCAAATTCAAAAAAATTTTTCTTTTTTTTGTATTCTGTCTATGCATCTATGAGATGGACTTACTGAATGGCATTTTGGGTTTTTTTATTTTAGGTGCATTGTAGCATAGCTTCATATTCCTAAATTCAATTGGTTATTACTATTCATTTGGATTCCATATGGGATAAATGCTCTTCTACATAGAATAACAATATTTAACATAGGTGAACACTTGAATCATACTATTAGTATAGCAGAAACTATCTCCACCAAAGTTGTTGGTCAGATCACCAAGGTAGCATTGACTTCAAGACTTCATTTTGTCTCTCACTGAACCACAAGTTACTGATTTGGGTTGCCTTGACTTTCATGTGTTCAATTTAACTCTTCCACAAGTGCTGAAAAACTGATTATATCTTTAGATTTTAGGAGATATATACCTGAAAATTATGAATGCCAAGGGAATGAAAGGGAAACATTATTTCAGATATCACAGAAGTTTTCCCACTGGTTATATCTCTGTAGCCTTATAATAAAGGACAAAGCCCAAACAAAGATATCCTTGACCTCAAGCTACTTCAAAATCAGTATTTCTAGCCCTGTTGCTTCTTCCAAAACTTTGTAAGTCCAGGGAAAATGTACTTCTGACTTTTGGGGGAATTGGGTGGCCTCCTTGTTTATCAGGCAAATATCAGTGAAGGCAGTGTCAGCTTTTTTTCCTTAACTTTGGGACAGACTGGCTTTTTTCCCTGTGACAATTTTTTTCTAAGGAATTCTGTGCATGCAACCATTGGTGCTGTCAGCTTGTCGCTGCATGTAAGAACCTGTGCGGAACAGGCATGAGGTGTCTTCTGGCAGACTGCCCAAGTTTAATGTGTTTATGACTGTAATCTGTAAGAGGCATAGGCAGAGAGTGAAGAAAAATTATTTTATTTTGTATTGAAATAATTTGTGCAATTAATGTATTTATATAATTATATATTTTCATTGAAAAAAACCAAAGCCTTAACTATAGTCATTTCAAGTATATCGCTTCTTTCCTGAAAGATGAAAAAAATATCCTTCTCCTGCCTTTTAGGGTGATTTAGCCTTTTCTCAATCTATTTATTTTGCTAGTTTCTAAAGGCTGTTATAATTCAGCTGTTCAGCTTGGATTTCTTGTCTTGTTTTGTTTTTATACAAAAAAATCATAATCATTTCCTCTTGATGTTTGTGTTTGCTTTCAAAAGCTCATTAAAAATAACAAGGAAAAAATTGGGTGGAAAAATGAACTGTTGATGAATCATCGTTTTTCTGTGTCAATGTGAGAAGACTGAACCAAATTAAACCTTTCCAATTCATGAGGAAAGAAGAGAGCATCATTACTGGAGCCTCCCTGCAGAGTATTATTGTTTGGGAGGTGATCATGTTTGTTGATAACTCCTTAGAAAGAGCTCAAGCAATACAGGCATTCCTGATCCACCTTACTAGAATGGGAGTAAAATGAATGCTAGGAGCTAGAAGAGACCCTGGTCCCAAGATAGATCCATACCTTTGCAATGGCTTGTGCAAGTCTCATGAGTCAATACAAAGACATCTTCATGAGGCTGGTAGATATAATCCTGATTATGGTGTATCCCTCCAGCTGTAGGTCAACCAGGATGTAGGTCTCTCCTAGATCTTTATATACCCCTAGCTGCCTATGTGTGGGCAGCTAAATCAAGTCCACAGCCATCCAGAGACACTTGCTTTGCAGACATCCAGAAAAGACAGAAGTGTGGCTACAAGAGGAACCATAAACCTCACATTTGCTGTGACTTCACCATCTAAATAGGATGATAATAAAGTGTGCTGAATCCTAGGCAAAATTACATGACTAAATTTTCACTATTACCAAACAGACCATACCTCCAAAGACATATTAGACTGTTCACAAAGTTGGCTCAAGAATAAAATTTAGACAGACAAAGAATAAAATTCAGACTCAGTAGTATATTCTAAAAAAAAATAAAATAAAATAAAATAAAAAAATTAAGTGTCTTGAAGAAAGTGATGTGCCAGGAAGGATAGTCATTACTTCTCTTATAGGAAGTCCTTTCTCTTCTTTTTGGAAAACACTGGTGTAGTTAGCCAACATGGGATATTTTTTCCTGTACTTTTTAATCAATGAAGTAGTTAAAAATATTAACATCAAAACCATACCACATGTATCTGCCTCTGTACCCGTATTCCTCAAGGTGTTCCCCCTAGCCTTCCAAACTCTGCAAACTCCGGCAGATTGGGCTTACCGTTTTCAACAGGGGTCGTGTTGCACTGCAACCATCAGAGCTCCAAGAGAAGTGAGACAGCTATCCATCTTCAAACCAAATGAGGCAAAATTCTTAGCGTGAAAGTGTTCCCCAATGACCATCAGAAGTATGAAGAGTGTTTGCCAGTTTGCATTACAGAGGGAAGCAGCTTATCCTCTACTGGGAATATTATGTTCCTAATTTCAGCTAGTTCCTCTCTTCTTTACATGACTTGCCTTTATGATTATAGACAAATTAGTGAGAAGGTTTCTGAGAGAAATAGATATAACTTAGGACTTCCCTCAAAATTTTATGTATATAGATAAGCCTCCAGGGGAAGACAATGAAATGACTGAATTAAAATAAACCAATCACGGTTATACCTTTATAGCTTGTAATATTTTTTCTTCCAGAAGCAGAATTTCCACCAAGAAAGTAAAATCATGTAACAAAAACATGAAGATCCTAATCCAGAGTAATTATTATTGACTACAAATCAGGTTCAAAAGTCCATCAAGGGGTTTAAGTCATAGGGCTTATGATCCTAGGAAGAGTGCAAGAGTCAAGGAAAGCTCCAAGAAAAATCCATAGGAACCCTATTCTTCTTAATTTTCATTTAAAGGAGATTCACCTATATCCTTGACTGACAGCCCGGCTGTCAGTTTCATCCAGCTCCCATTCCCAACACCCTTACCTGCATTTCACCCTACTGCCTCTACCTACCTGAAGCAGACATCCCCCTTCAGGTACACGAATCCTTTCCTACCCCTCTATGTCACCCACCCTCTCCTCAGCTGCAGGGCTCCTCTACATTCAAATGTCCTGGCATGGCCTGGATGACATTGTGGAGCAAAGGGAGTTGCAAGCTACTCCCTCACACTGGAGAAGATGACTTGAAGTGCTTTTTTTTTTTTTTTTTTGCAGGTTCTTGTTCCATAGCACACATCAGGTGAGATATAAACTGAGGTCTGTGTGTGCACCCACGCGCTGGCACTCATGTGAAGGCAGCTTGACTGAAGATAGTTGGAGTGGGCCAAGTCCATGGTCCCTAAATAGCCATTTGGATTACTCCTTATGCCTTGAAGGGCAATGACCCCAAATCTTCCCCAATCAGCTTCTCCTCTGCCACATCTCTTCAGTCCTGAACCTGCCTGAGAAGAGGCAAGGTGAAGTTAACCCTTGGTAAATAGGTACCAAGCCAGACTTCTGAATGAAAGCCCCTCACAGCAAATGTATGACATGTTCTTCCTATGCCCAGGCGCTGCACAATTTTCCACTCTGAGCAGTTCACTTCATATTAAAAACCTGACAGCATCAGTGCTGATAACAGATGCTCTATCTTTTTCTTTCTCTTGTTCTTTTGCTAAGAAATAAAGCCGCTCATTGGAAGTGCCAGGGTACGAGAGAACACAAGGTGAAAAGAGTTATTTGGGAAACATTTATTTTATCGTGCTTTATTATGATGATCACAAGTCCGCTTCTGATGACCGCCTGTGAGCTGTGCAAACCTTGTATCCCGTGCAGTGGAATGGCAGCATGATGGAGAGCTCCCATTATTAGGTCTAGCATTGGGAGTGGATTGCTTTTCGCCATCCGCTCAATCTGGGCCCGGGCACTGTAGTTTGAGCAGCTATTCCTCAAGATATATTGGAAGGAAAGCCAACAAATGCAACAATGTCATCTTCCAACAGGGATGAGTGCTGTGCATGCTCGGGCAAACGAAAATAAATGGGATGTATGTATGTATTAAAACAATAAATGCTATGGAAGTAAATCATCTCTTATTGCTTCATATTTCTTTTCCAGAGCTGTTTCCTGCTTCTTACGCAGCAAAGCATCCCTAGCAAAGCTGATTTTTCTTTTTGCTATGCCAGATGTATCAACATTATTTCCTCAGCTGAAGCCAAGCCAAAAATACCGACTTTCACCCCTCCATGATACCCCTCAGTTCCCTCTCCGTGCTTTTTTGTCAAGATTTCTTTGCAAACTAAGAATATGAGAAAGCAGTGTTACTGGAGAGTAGAAGAGAAAAAAGGATGCTCTGCTAGCTGTGGGAACTGGATAAAATCATGTCTCAGTGATTCACAGCCAAAGGCATTTTTCAGCAGTTGTCACTATTTTTTTCTTCATATTAATACAAGTCATTTTTCTTCACCTGTTTCATGCATATTGTCTTCTGCTATGCAAAAGGTTGTTACCTGATGCTGATGTCATGGTTTGGGTTCGCAGGAATGGGAACAGCAGGGAGATATATTGTCTCTGTTTTCCAAAGTTATTCACACTTTAATTCATTGCACCATCGGTACATTATTAGTAACAGTAATAATAAAAATGCCGGTCTTTTTATAGTGCTTTTATATTAGCAGATTTCTCCTGTGCATAGGAAAGGAGTATCATGAGCTTTACTTCAGGCATAGGGAAATCAAGGCAGTAAAACACGATATCCTTGCTGTGCTACAGCAAAACTAGAACCCAGGTCTTTGCAGCACAGCCTAGGTTTATAATCTACTAATTTCTGTACTGTCTTCTGGAGAGATATGAGTAACTGGGAGGTTCTGGCAGAGCCTCTGAGATGCAAATATATGTTCGTCAAGGCTGATAGAGTGTAAGTCAAAGTGTTGATCCACACTAGTTTAGGAGTTAAAGGACAAGATAAATGGAGGAAAAATGCAAACCTTTTATTAACTGGGAGAAAATGTCCCATGCATTTACAGCAGTGTATCTTGTAGCTAAACATGTACAGACTGCTTTGGAAAGCAGATAGTATGGTGCACTTAATACCTTGTCTTGACCTGTTGTAGCTCATTCATTTGAGCATGGCCTTAATCAATCTAGTAAAATAGGCTGTTTTGAAGCTCCCTCATTTAAATTTATCTCATTTCTTTTTTTTTTTTCTTTCAAATTAAGTATCGGTTTTGTTTTCTGTTATACTATCTTACAGATGCCTGATGGAATAAGATGGAATAATCATGTCCTGACATGCCCTATGGGGATAATGAGTCTCTTTCAGCATCCAGTGTTTCTCATATTCTTCGTCTTTAAGTTTCTCTGCTTGGAAGCTGACATGAAGAATCTTATCTGAGGTCCCCTTTGCCAGGGTGCTTATATTTGCTGATCCAAATCTTTAAGCCGATTTTACACACAGCAATAAATATTACATAAACAGCAGTAGCCAAGAAGAAACATGACTTTAATGTGTCACTTTCTCCAAACTACTCAGAAACTGCTTTACTTGGAATGGAAGCTGCAGATCAGTAGTGACTCCAAGGTGCAGAAAGATGTGGGCATAGAAGAGCAGTCTCTTAGATACAGGCAGAGGTTGTTGGGTAATCCTCTTGCAATTTTTCAAATTTAGGTCAACTTACAGACCTGAAACCGCATTAATTAAATTGGAAAGGTCATTGTGAATCTTTGATTTATTTTCTTTCCTTGCTGTCTCTTACCTTTGTGTTGGCCCAAGAGGAAGGACTAGTAAAGTAGGCCATCAACTCCAGGAACCTCTTGACAGAAGATAACACGCTCTGATTTTGTTTTCCACTATACAACAGATCCCACTCAACCTCCCATGTTGGAGAGCTGTCCTCTTAGATGGGGACCATGTCACAGCAGGGTACTTGTGGGGATAAAGTCATATATTTTGGTGAGGAGCACTGGAGAACAGATTGGCAGGAGGATGCTGGGGTAGATAGGAATGGAGAACTAAAAAGTGAAGGGCTCAGCCAAGATACTTCCTGCCAAGCAGGAAGAAAGCCATTTAAGTGTTACGCAAGTGCAGGATGGATACATTGCCTCCCTCCTCATCCAAATCCCCATGAGGAAGCCTCCACCACAGCTGGAGGTAGGGGCATTTGCTATTGAGAAGGGTCAGAGCTTTCTCTGTTCCAAAAGTCATGTTCAGATATGTAGACTCCCACAATATTTCATGCTATTTGTCTGCCCTAGGGCCAGCTCCAGGTCCATCAGTTGCTATCATAGCCCTCATAGCATTTTGCTGTCATAGCATTTTGCTGAGCCAGCTTGAGCCCCTGCTTCTTTGGAGCACTCAATGATCTAGAACTGTCTCTATGAATGAGCTCGATAGGCCCGATAGTTTTCGCAAAGATTGTAGGAACGCTGAAGAGTGCAAGGCCAGGCACAGATCCCTGTGAGACTTCTGTGGAAATGCTCTAGCCTGGTGATGAATGTCTGTCTTATGTCATCTACTGAGGTCTGACAGATATGTCTTCTCCTCTTTTACATGCCTGGCTGGTTTTGCACCTTTCTTGGTTCTTAATCAAAAAAACATTCAGTGTACATTCAAAGACCTCTCACGGTCAAGATTTACTGTATCGACACAGTCAAAAAACAATTCAGTTTAGAACAACTTTTAAAAAAATGTCAAGATCTAGTAGCAGGGAACAGTAACAAAACTTCACTTTAACCAGCACATCATACTGTTTATGAATTATGAACAATTCCTTGTCTTCATCCGACCTTGTGTGTCATCCTTGTGTGTCATCTGACCAGCACTGGTACATGCAGTAATCATGAAACCAAAACCAATTGGGATGAAGGAATGGACAGAGATAAGGATGGAGAAAGGGAAGTATTACCCAAACACTGATAGCACTGTAAGCAAGTGAGTAGCCACAAGCAAGAAGCCAGATACTTATAATACTTACGTAAGCAAGTAGCCACATACTTATTCTGGACAACATTAAGGCTCTTGATGGCCTTACATGGCTACATGGCTCTTGATGGCCAATATTAAGCCCTTGATGACAAGGAGCCTTGGAGGCTCCTTGTACTCTTTTTAGATGCGACCTGTCCATCTTCCCCTTTACTGAAGGTTATTGACCCCAGCTGTGCTGGCAGAACAGAGTGTGTGCCCCCATCTCAGCTGCTCCATTTCTTCATTTCCTTAAACCATTCCTGAAGCTTCTCCCATGGCACTGGCCAAGCACTTCTGGGATGTCAGCATGTTTCCTTCAGCTGCCTCTGCTCCAGGAGCGCAAACTGTGCTGAGAAAGAGACAGCAAATGCCTGCAAGGAGACAGCAAGTGCCTGTAAGGAGTTGGCAGTGCCACTGTTCTTTGCCTAGTGAACATCAAACAAATATCCCTACTAATTGATGATGAGAAATTATTATGCCCCAGAGTTATTCATTACGCTGTCGCTCTGCTGGCTGCTGCGTTTGCATCTCATCATGATGGTTCTATATCCTCTTATCTTTCTCTTGGTCCAGATTGCAGTTCAGCACTGGATCTGATCTACCAGTATCCCCAGCCTCATCAGGAACTCATAGAGGTCACAAGTGCCCTTCGCTTCCAGGGATAGTTTTGACCCCCCAAGGTATTCCCGTTGCACAGGCACACATACCCCAAATGCTGCAGACTTTAAACCATACAGGGGAGACACACGTTCTGTCAAGGTTTCCAGTGCACACGTTCATTATTATTTCAGGTAAAACTGGATACAGCCACATTTAGGCAATTTTCAACACCAATATGCATTTCCCTTTCTCCCTTCTGAGCAGATGGTTTGGGCAGACTTCTCTATGGTGCTCAAAGTCTTTCCAAAGTACAACAGTTGAACCACCACAGAGTGGTACCTCTCCTTGAAGCCAATTTTTGTCCCTCTTTTGACTCTCCTTGAATCTCATTTCCTCAGCTACCTTGAAGCCCAATAGGGTTTTTCTGCAACAGAAGCATGTCCTCTTACCCTCTAACCTTTTACCATAAAAAAAAAGACATCTTTAGCTCAAAAATATTTGTGTAGTGTGCTTATTAATCAACGAGGATGCAAAGTTTATGTCAATTACTTGTTTTATTTCTTTCAGATTGTGTGAGCCGTATCTCAGGAGCCGCATCTGCTCAGAGCTACTCTCTGTACAGTGAGGCATTTTATATGCAACAATTTCATAGAGTTACTCAGAATTCATAAATTGTACAAAGGTAGATTTCTCCCATCTCATCATAGAAACAGTTTAGTAAAGATATGATTGTATGTGTTTAAAATTAATGGCTTAGATCCTGCAGTGAAACTAATACTGGACAGTAAGGCAATAAAGTTACCAGATTAACTACTTTTCTGTTCTATAAAAACCCTCTCACAAATACACACACACAAAGTGGTAATTGCATTATTAGTAATCTTATATTTTTATAGCTATGAATGAATTTTTATGGGGTTGATAATGCAGATAGAACACACAATTGGTCTAGTCAACATGAAAGATGAATTGAATTTTCAAATTAGCTGCTGAGCTATAAAAATTGGTGTAGCCTTCTGCGCAATAACTGGTTGTTTAGGAGGCTCAAATGGAGTCACAGTGATGTTTCTTCCAGCCTTATTAAGCATCATAGTTGTCATATTAAACCAATGATGTATGAGCATTTGCTTATTGTAATGAATTCTGAAGACAATAGCTGGAACAGTGATACAAAAAAAAGTCAGGCTGAAGACTTTGGATTTTTTTTTCTGTCTCTCTGAGGGAAATATTTTTTCCTCTTATTTCCCTAACATCGAAGAATATCTAAACTCCTAATATAGTCAGAACTTCTTGGGAAGCTAAATCTCTAGAATCTACTGCCCGTTCACCATCAGTGGGCTCTTAGTAGTTATTCTGGGTATCACTGACTTTCTTCTGATGCTTTTAATTCTCCAGGAGTAATTGAAATTGCTTATTACTTTGTACATGGTGGGCTAAGGGTCCCAAATGCCTTTCTAAGCTTTAATAAAGTTATCTTAGGAAACATACTTGGACATGTCCTCTCCCGTGTTCTCCAGAAGTCAGATTCTTGCCACATGGCAAGATGAGTTTTGGAGGACCATTGAGTTGAGTCTCCTTCTGAGGAAAGTTCAAGAGGAGAAAGAAGATGTATCCTGTTGAGGAAAGTTTGAGGAAAACTTGAAGTAGGAGGGGTATCCAGCTGCTTCTTGATTATCTAATATGCGTGTTGTATGTGTGCTGTGTTACGTTTGGGAAAGCCCATTTATAGAGTCAATGATGTGCAGAAGCAAGATGCATTGGTGGTCTTATAGGTGACTTGCTGCTTTTTTGGTGGTTGTGGCAGGTGTTGCATAGAGGTGCATTGTTGGTCACATTCCTATAATCAAGCCCATGGCTCTCTTAAAAGGAACTAAAAACAAGCTCCTCTGAACCTCCACCCATGCTTAGTGAGAGAATCAAACAATGGCAGAAGCCAGGAAATTAAGAATACTCAGGATTAGAATGGACTTCAGGTAAATCAACCTGTTACCCAAGGGAGACTAGGAGAATTACTTGCCTTTCTCCTTCTCTCCAGCCACAGAAATGCTACAGCCTCCCCACATGTCAGTGAAATATTAGAATAGATCTGATCAGTACTTCTTTCCATTCTAAGAATGAATGAGTATTAACTGCCTTCAGAAAATGTTTTGTTTCGTTCTTCAGCCATGCAATAAGAATGTCTTCTATACCATGTTATCCTAGCTTATGTGTGGGGACACCTTGTGAGTACTGTCAAAATGATTTACTAAGGTTGGTCAGTCACTTAGCTCATGTCCAAGACTGTTGTCCTATTATAAAACAAATTATAAAACAAGTTTTCACACAGTCCTCAACCAATCTTTGTTGGTTGTTCCTCCTTTCTGGGTTTTGTTCTAGATACCTACAAATTGATTAGTTGCTCAATTTGGAAGGAAATTGAAGTCATATTGAATCATCAATATTTCCTTGTTTCTCCTTTTCTCCCTTTGGAAAACAAACAAACAAACAAAAAACACACAGTCATTTTTCACTCTTTTGTGATCCATAATCTTCTGGATTCTTATATAAAATAGGAGATATTTCTGTTCCATCTCGTACTTGAGATAAATCCCTTTTGTCTTAAAATATATTCCACCTGCATAGGGGAAGAAAAGAGGAGAAAATTCAGGTTATATATCACAAGTCATTATAAGAAGTTTGCAGCCACAAGCTGAATTAAAGCTTTGTGGAGCTATTATGTTTCTTCTGTATATTATACAGATGGGCTCTTTGTCCTTAGGGAAATAAGTGATTACCATGATTAAATAGGCTTCACCTATACTGTGTTTGGGATTTGTTCAAGAAACAAACCATAGTTCCTGGGTCACATGAAAACTGTTCTACATCTAGAGTATTCAAGCACTGGAGCCTTTTGGAGTACAAAGTGTGTCTTTATTGCATAACAGCAGGAGACTTTTAGAGTTCTTCCTCTTGTTTTTCATGCCTAGGGAACATGCAGCTGCTCTCAGCCCACCTGGGAAAGCTTTAGGCCTGTTGGAACAGCCTCAAAAGACTGAAAAATGCTGAGCAAGCAGCATCTTGTGTAATTTGTAGGCCCACTGTAGGTAAGATACAGATCCCAGCTTGGCCCATTCTCTGGTCTGTGCCGTAAGTTTTCAATCATGATGCTAACAATTATGAAACCAGCATTGGGGTGAATACCTGCATACACACAGTAGAGACAAGCTGCAGCTGTCATGCTAAACAAGGCAATATTCATGCTGAATTAAATATGGTAATAGATCTTATCTCAGGGGAGAAGGAAGAAGAGGTGCACTTTTCATTTCTCAAATGTTTGCAGATCCTACAGGTATTTTAGAGGTCTCTGGAGGAGTGAAACTTGTCACAGTATAATAGTGGCCTGCTGTTAGATAAATGCCAAGACAGGCACCGCCAGGCTGTCAGGGAGTTATTAATGGAGGTTTACGAATTGCTCTCTGAAGTCATTCACAGTTAAGTACTAATGTGCATCTTGCCTTGACAGCCTCCATGCACTTAAACACAACTGGAGAAAAATAGGCTCCGTTTTGTTTATCATTCATTTCAGCCCTGCTTAACACAGGCTTTTCAGGTATCATAACAGACTTCGTGAGCTGTTCATATATATTACTGGCTGAAAATTAGAGGCACGTGGCAGAGCTTTTTATCAGCGTGTTTGATGTGTTTCACTGTTGCAATGATTGTTCAAAGAATGAAAAATATGTGATCCTATTTGCCTACTTCTTAACCACCTAGCCAAGCAGTATATGTTCATATAACATATTATAAAGCATGTTACAGGCAACATGGGCTTGCACCTGAGCTTCAGGCCCCGTGCCTGGGATTTTCTCATAGGTAGCTTCTGTGTGTCCTATCACCTACAAGACTGAAAGCCTATAAATCATCATTCAGTTCCTGAAATTAAATCAGGATGCTTAAAATTTCCGTGATATAAAAATAATGAAGCACAAGATTTTATTCTCTTCTCTTTGCAGCAAGATGCCCTAGGCTCCTATTTTCCAGCTTTTCCCTGTAACAAGAGGGAAGGTAAGAAGGCAAGAAAGAAAACAGAAAAGGAAGGCAGCTCTGATGATATGACTGTAGCAATTGGAGGCTTTAAAAAAAAAAACAGATACTATGATACTGCTCCTGAGTATACTCATGAGAGTTGACAACATTATGTCAGACATGCAGAATGGAACGCTTTTGCTGTCATCTTTGCTGGTAATTAGTGATTTAAACAGAGAGCTGAATCTTTGTGAGGGCCCAGTTACATGCAAGCTGGATAATTTGGACAGTTAACAGAGGTGTTAAATTAGAAACCCAGCCACCATCTGCTTTCCTGGAATCAAGGAAAGGGAGGGGAGCCTCCAGGGGGCACCGTTTAATCCTCTAGAATCTAAATCAAACCCAAGGGACTGAATTTCTCTCTCATTTCAGCAGAAGAGTTTTGAACCCTTCTTCATTTTTCACACACTTTATGAACTTTACATCTGAGATGAAGATGCTGATGAGCAAATTTCTGTCTATTGAGTCTAGGCTCACTCTTCTTAGGTATCTTTTGAGACGGTGGAAAGTTTTATAGATAAACTGATGCTGATAAGTTAATATCCTACGTCCCTTATTCTAGGAAATATTGCAGGGTTACCTGACATGAATCCAGAGCTGATTTCTTCCAAAAGGATGCTCACTGAGATCAGTAGTTGATTTTAGACCTTGTCCTTACTCCATTAGCTTTGTCCCTAATTAGATTGATTTTCTTAAATGGGCCATAAGACTGGGCAGAGATACTTGTTCCTTTTGCTAGCTTTATCTCTGATCAATCATATTCACAATAGAATTTATATCCTTTGTTGTTAAAATCAAGGAAGTGTTTTTACAGAGCTGCACATGACTTGCAACTTGTCCTTCCTGAGAGTGTCACAGTTCTCTGCTCAACTAGAATAGGATGTCCAAGAGATACAAAAACTCTTAAGTTCAGGAAAGTGACAACAAACTATTTCTGGAAAAGATGTCTCGTGTAATCCAAATCATCTAAGTGACATCTTTATAGATACTTCACAGTATCTTATTTCCTTGTTTATGCATCTGTTCATTTTCACTATCAATATCTAGGAGGAAACTCAGTCAGTGAGATGCCTCCCTTGAGCTAACCATTGTGTGTCCTTTTAGGATGAAATTCATCTTAAAGATAATAGCCAAAATATGTCAGATGATTCTTGCTCTGTAAATGCCTATTCCTCTCCACTCATTACAGAGAAAGTCTAAAAAGGTTATCTTAGGGTGTTTATTCTGAAGATATCTAGGGTTCATTGACTCATGTTATGCATCTAATCATGAATTTTGAGTCCTCTAGGATTGATACAGATAATGATGGCACTTTGATACTTGGCTCTTTGATACGGTAAGACTTAGTTAAGAAAAAGACAACTCCCAGTGAGGCTTTTTATAGGAAAGATGCACATTTCTGGATACTTTTCAGTGCCAGTAACTCTTCCAGTGCTATAGAGCCAGGGCCAAGGAAGGGTTTCTAAACTGGGTCATGAATGTCTGAAATGACAGTGCCATTAGATAGGAAGTAGAGGTGTGTGATGACTGTTACCCATGTCACAGTGGTGAGAACGGAGAGGTCCTTCTGCAAATGTCTTGGAATCCTCCTTAAAGATATGTTTAGAGTGTAAACAGGCCAGGGGAAGCTTTTTAGTCATCTTTGTCATCTTAATGACATTGATCTCTACAAGACTGGCCTTGTCAGAGACAAAACCCTTCAGTTGGCAGTATTACATTTCTCTGAGGAAAAGCTCCAGTGCTTTCTGGAAGGCTCTCTACCAGCAGTGAATGGGAGATCACAGCAGTCTGGTGGTCAGGGCCAGCATTTCACCCCTCAAGCCCTCGCTGAATACAGCGACGGGGAAAGATGGGGATCTGAGCCCTTACAAAGCAGGGCTCAAAAAGCACTAAGGCATGCACGGAAAGAGCTGTGAGACATGACAGCTTACCTCTCACCAAGCTGAATTATGAAAGTTCTTTTTTTTGTTGTTGCTTAAATGCATTTTTTAATAGGCAATTGCTATGAAAAGGTTTATAAACTCTAACCTGTCTAATTCTTGTTTTGCTACTTCAGCAGCAAAATAAAAGTATGCTCCAAAGCTCTCAGAAGCTAATGAAAGCCTTTCTTCTTCACTCATAACGCCCTAACAATCCTTTTTATTCCTCTTGAACAGAATCTGGCATGTCCGAAATGAAAGAGCAGTGATCCTGAAACTTGGTTTAGGCTCTCTAACACATATAAAATATGCATGCTGATTTTATATGAGAATGTTCTAAGAAGTAGTATATCTGTCCATTTTATATTGCTTTTGTGACATTTCCTTCTCTCTCTCTCAGCTGAAACAAAAGCACCAATCAAAGATTCATAGTATACAGGAGCCAGGCAGTAGATAGCAAGAATACAGTGCTCTTGAGTTCAATATTATAACATTTTCGTCATGTTTGGTTCAGGTTTAGTCTTCTGACCATTCAGGATCATTTGGTCTAGGAAATACTGAGTTCCTCTCTTACCTGGCAATAAGTGCATTCTAAAATGATTTGAAGAAAAAGCAGGCGAAAAAAGCAATCAGAAGAAATAGAAACTGCTTTTTCCTTTTTCTTTTCTTTCTTTTTTTTTTTCTGGTGATATTTGCTGTTATATACATATATATATAGGTAAAAGTCAGATTTCTTAGTCACTTCTGTATTAGCTAGTTGTGCAAGGTGATTTTTAAGCTGTATCTATAGGCTTGGGTGTGTGAGAACAGGTTTACTTTCAGCAGTGCTACTCTTTCTATTTTTGTGTGCAGCACTCTTTATCGTGAGGAATAAATTCTTTAGAATTTAGAATTCTTTTCATACTCTCCAGATACAGATGCTTTTAGCTGGAAAGGCTGTGGCATCCCATTTGGATCGTATGACCTCCCTGGGAAGTATATATGAACTGTGTCGGTTATCCAAGGCCAACCCAAAGCATGCTGGATGTGTGCTGTAAATGTGAGTGGAAATCCAGCACTGAAGCCCAGTCATCTCTCTCAGCCATCATCCAAAATCTGTTCCTGGTGCTTTTACTCTTTTGTTGAGTGGCGTTACTGGTGTGCAAGAATGCTCATTTTCTTCCATCAAAACCTCCCACTACTTTACACAGCCCAGAGCTCTAGGAGGGGAAGGTGGAGGTTGTGTTTTGATTTACAAACTCATAGACAGAGCATTTGATTTAATAGTCTAATAATTAATCAGGGAGGGAAGGAAGAAGGCATTTAGAAAGAGCTGATAAGAAATCGATGGCAGAGAGAGCACATCGCTGCTCAGGGAGAAACAAAGACGGCATCAGACTGGGCTCAGAAAAAAATAAACCAGTGAATATTTAGAGAGAAGGAAAATACATGTCCCCAGTCAGTATAAGGCTCTGGAGTTTTAGCTTTGCAACCATATATGGCTGAAAACATTGCTGGTTTTGCAAAGTGTTATTTATGCCACACATTGAAGAGGACATCTGGTCCTTCAGTGCTCTGCCTGCTCTTGAGGGCAACGAAGCAGAGTCATGGCCAGAATGTTCCTCTTCTCTCACCTTTTCACCATTTTCTGTCCTCGTTGCCCTGATAGACTGTTTTTTCAGGTCTCAGTTTATGGGGATTTTCCCACTGACCCCAGAAGCCATAAAGTAGGCCTTATTAGAAGAGGAAACAGTTATATTCTGAATCTTCAGGATATTTACTGACTACATGGAATTCACAAGGAAACTTCTCTAAATAAATCTTCGCTATCTAACACAGAATGATTTGAGGAAGAAAATACTAATTACCTTAACTTAAAAAGAAACAAAACACAAGGAAGCAGTTTCATAATGTACTTTGGCTTTTCCTTTCCCCAAAGAAAAAATTTTCATCTGACCTACCTCAGCATGTTTGGCTGCCTCTTGGGCTGAAAATAACCAAGCAGCAAACTAGTTTGACTCTGCTTATTACTTATTTATTTAAAAAAATTATTTTGCAGGTTTTCTCCCAGTAGCATTTTTTGGGGTTAAACACCCATCGATGAACAGAGCTTGAGAAGTAGCTTTCTGAATTCATCCTCATTTGAATAAGACACCCAGCAGTCCATAGATGAAAAAAAAAAAAAGCACCAAACAGTTAATTGATTTTTAAAGGAGAATTATGATGCTTTTAACAAGCCACTTATCTTGCTAAGCATTGCTAGAGTAGTAGTATGTGTTCCACTGAAATGGTTGTTCCACAACACGAGTCCCTAATTGCTTATAAAGCACACTGTTTATTGAGTATTAGCTCCAGCATAGTTGTTTATTACGGGAGTGTATTGCTTAATGTTTGCAAAAAGCCATTTAACTCAAATAAGCTCTGCCTCATCTCCTATCCTCCGCCGCTATCATGAACAACATACTCTTCACTGCTAAGTTTGCAGAGGGGAAGTATTCATGATGCTCTGTAGAGCTGGAGCAGGTTGCCTGGTAACTGTGAAGGAGAGACAGTGATTTGGGAGCATATTGACTATATATATTATCTTCTGTGCTCTGCCCACAATTAATAGGTCACTGACCCATGGAGACATTTCAGATTAAGTCAAACTATTAGCTGGATAAATGTATCTCAAGTAGCACTGCACGCTGGTTGTATATGATTACTATACATTATGCTCTGGCAAAGTAAGCGTGAATCATTAATACACACAGCTGAGTCCCCGGCATACTGCAGCCAGACACCGTCCCCTGGCCCTGAGTAATGCCCTGCATTATGTTCATAAGACATGAAGCTTTCAGTTAACATGATCTACGGGGCTGTTATCTTGTAGCGGGGATGCGTTCGCTTTTCCCCTTTGCAGGCATTCGTCATTCTTGTTAGATGGATAATATTTTCGGGACAAGGGAGGGAAATGCAGGGAGAAGGAAGGCAGGTGGACAGATATACTGATACCTGTTTGGTTATAGCTTCTTTTTGAAGACTAAGAATGATTTCTCCAATTTGCTGCCTTTGTAAGAGAGGATTAGGTTGTTTCGCCATCCTTTAGACTCCCCCACACAACTGAAGCCAGCAGAAGGTTTTAAGTAAGTAGAAGTAGAAAGAAGCAGAAAGAAGACCAAGAATGGCATTCAGCTGATGATTTCTTATTTCCTGTAAAGTAAGAAAGCCTCTTTCCTTGTCTGAAGAACTGTGTGAACTACAGGAAGAAATGTTTTCTGGTTTTGGCTGAGACAGGTAAGTGACCACATGGGACTTGCGGAGTAAACTACTCTTGCAGGCTCATCTTGTGGTACCTCTTGGTCTTCTTCCATGGCTACAGCATCATCTTGTGTTGTGTTTTTAGTGTTCCCTGCCAACAGCCTTGACCCACGATTCTTCACAGCAGTACGTAATCTCATCAGATAACAAGTGTCTTGGAGCACCTGACAAATGAATATACATGAAATGAATGTTGAAATCCTTGATGGACCAGAAGGCTCCTCTAGAATGAAATGGGATTAAAAAGTAACAGAAAAGGAATATCCTTACTTTAAACCTGGCTTTCCCTAAAATCAAGCAGAAATGCTTTTTAGTAACAACCTGCACTCAGGACTTTGGCGTATGGTTTTTGCACCTTTTCAGCTAAGTACAGGCTTTTTAGAAATGCAGTTTCTCGTTTCTTCTTAGGCTGTTCTACTTTTGTTGCGGAAGAGGAGACTATTGTGAGGACAGTTTGCTGTATAATGTTCAGATTTAAAGGCATAAAGGGTGATTTTCAAGAGTGATTTTTGCTGTTCTGTATCTACTTGGATCTTTGGTGATGATGAGCTAGTTGAATTTATAATGTATTGTCTGTCTTGCTATTCTCTAGTAACACAAGGTTTTTCTCTGTGCTTAGCCTCTTAGGTACTTTTAGTTAGCATAAGGAAACAAAGAATACTGTGCTCCTTCATAGTGTGCTCAATGGTTCATGAAGCCTCCAAAAGGCCTTTAAAATTAGAAACTACTAGCAAACTTTGTGCCACCAAAGATGTGCAACAGTCAATTTCCCAACAGTCTGAAATTAAATACAGTTGGCACAGTTAATTCCATGATTTGGGTAAGCTGGTTTCTCAGGGAAATGGGGAAGTGGCAGCAACTTTCTTTTAAGTGAAAGTTGCTTTGATGGTGACCACTTGGGATTTCAAATAGCCTTAAATTGAAAAGAAAACAAATCCACAGTAAAACTGAACAGAAAATTCTCTGGAGAAGGTGTGTTTCAGTGAGTTTCATTCATAGGCTTATTAAGAAAAATGTGACACTGAAAATCCACAGTGTATTCCTCTTAGTATCAGGAATTTTATAGTCCAAATCTAAACTGCTCTATATTCATAACTACTAGTTAATTAAATTACCCAGTGTTAGTTTATCTAACTGGGAGAAGATTTTCTTTTGGTATTAACCTTTGAATGAAACACGTATCTCTAAGTATGTACATATTTTTTTTTACTCCGTTGTCATTGTAGCAGGCCCAATAATCTTTGCTAAACTAAATCACATCTTGCAAAAATATATCAATTCTTGACACTGAAATATTTGCAACTGCAATCCAGCAATCTGACAAGGTTTTCAGGTGAGGACCTTAAAAATCCAATCAGCCTGGAGTGGATACATTCAGCTAAATCAAGATATTTCCAGCATCTGCCTCTGAACTAACCATCTAGACTCCCTTTGAAGTCAGTGGAGAAAAGAAGCACTTTCAGAACATGATTCATCTCATTGTAAAGTAATTGCCTAAATCAGTCAGATGAATTGCTGCCTAAAAATATCTGCTGCTCTCCATTGACTTAAATGAGAGCTGAGGGTGAAAAACCTTGAATGGAAAGAGATGAAAGGAAAGAGATACCAGGTACATGTGACATATAAAAACTTTTAGACCTGATCAGATAAATTCAATCAATACAGCCAGTGGCCAGTGAAAAACAGTGGGCACCTTCACATACAAGCAAGTCACCATCTTCTGATGCAACTGCAATATGAGTCCTTGGAGGCTTAGATCTGGATGAAGAAAAGTAGCATAAGAGAGTGGATGTTGTTAAATTACTTTACCATCTCTTTTGTTTAAATACTCCACCCTTAATGCAGTCGATACGCAATCCTGTGTAACATGCTCTAGGACACTCTGCATGTGCATGGGGGTTGGACTAGATGATCTCCAAAGGTCCCTTCCAACCTGATTCTATGATTCTATGATACCTGCAGTGGTACTGGCAGAATCACCAAAGCCTGGGTGTCCTTTAGAGACTATTAATTCCAATAAATTTGAACTCAAATAAGATATTTATTTGATGCAACTGAACAAAAACGGACAAGATTTCAGGGATGTAAATCCTTCTTAAACTACATCATTTGCTCTGATAAAAGGTCTCAACAGGGTGCATATAATACTTGTCTTGCTCATCTCCTTGTCATATTTACTATAACATGTTTTAAAGTACAGCACAGACAAACTTGAGATCCAAAGGTAAGAAGCATCCCTAAGACACATTTTCTCATCAATGTCCTATGGGCTTCAAAGGATTCACTCTGGTATATCTCACTGTCAGATGAACCAGACAGTGCAGAAGGAGATCACACAGAGGGGAGGGAAAGTTTTTCAAGACAAGGCTCAGATTTTCCTTTGTTCTCCATGGCAGCAGCACCATACTACCCTGGCTGGCACAAGCGATCTTTCCTGTAACATGTGTGTGCCATCACCAGATGCAAGAACAGGGTTCAGTTGCAGCAGATATGCGTCATTCGAAAATTGAGAGGGAAGAAAAAGCTGACAAAGGATGAATCAATCCAAAAGGGAGGTGCATCTGTGTGCACCATGAAATATTTGGTTGTTTGCAATCACAGAACAGAGTGTACTGGCTGATACCTTGACAAAATGTGTACTTTCTACCTGTAAGTCCTTTCATGAAAGGGGAATCATCAGCCTAACCTTTTGGCCATTACTGGCAAATTATAAAGACCTGAGACAACTAGATATGTGGCATGGAAATTGCCAAAATAAAGCATTTGACTCACAGAGTTGAGAAATGGGATGAAATATTCTGCAGTCACTGAACAGATAAAGACTGTATGCAATGTCCATTAAAAATGACTTCAGCCTCCAGGAACCGTGGCTTGCAACTTTGAGAAGAATAAGTTTTTCTAAATGCTAAAGAATTGATTCAATTGCCTAAATATAGGTGTACAAGCTTCCAGGTGCTAGAGACACCCAAATGGGGCTGACCAGTATAAAACACAGTCAATGGAAGATATTTGCTTTTCTGTAACAGTATTTGGAGCGCAGGGTGAGGTGATCGCACACATTTTGAACTGACACAGCACACCTATATTTAGACAACTGACTTGGTACCATAGGGGAAACCATTCAGGTCTTTTTGGAAACACCTGCCTCATTCCCTAATGTCAAACCCATCTAGAATAATTTATTTTCCCTCCTCTTGTCTTGTTTCATGACTCCTTTCTGGACAAAGTATTCCTTGGGGCTCCGCTGTCATATTCCTCTTTGAAGACTTCTGTAATTTTTTTCCTAATGAAGTCCTTCAAGAAGACCCTGAATTGGGAAAGAAATAATTGTTTAGGCCAGGTTTTTTTCACTTTCAGTCCAGTAGAGCTGATCCATCCTCTCTGTTTTCTGTAAGGGTGAGCAAAGTTAGAGAGGTCAAGAAACACATCCAGGGATTATCTCAGATCAAGAGGCCCTCTGATTAGGTTTGTGTAACTTTGGTGACATTAATGCAATTACCCTGCTCTACACGATAAGAATCATATGAGCAGATAATGACTGGCAGAAAATTGAATTACATGGATTTATTTGAGCTGTGGTCATAACGAACATAATTATGTGACATGACACAGAAAAAATAAGTGCTGCCATCAAACCTTGAGAAGATGAATTGGGACAGGCTACATTGCCTACTGACAAAACACATTGGAATGGACCTTTGCCCAGATTTCACATTGCAGACAGCCTGCAGGTTTTTTTTTGTGAAACCCTCCAGATTTCATGAGCCCAAGAAGTTTTGTGATTCAGCCTCAACAGAAGAAAGAAGTCATGTTTGGATGACACAAAAAANAAACAAACAAAACAAAAAAAAAGCTGCTGGGTTAGACTATTTGTTTAAATCCAACCCAGCTCCAAATACATTGTCCTCAAGCTGTAAAAGTCACCCAAATTTCTGCTCCAACAATCACATTTGGCCTGTGAGAATAAGGAGCAAAATTCAGACCCCTTAACACAGCTAATGCCGTGTGAGCAGAGTACATAAATTCTCATTATACTTAACAGTGCAAGGAGATCAATAAAAGCAAGAAAGCTGACACTTTCATTTGGTGAGATGAATCACTTGTCAGACTTCATAGACTACAGTGACTGGGTATCTTCTGACTATGATAAGATCCCAGGCACCCAGCACACACGTAGATACCCCCATCAGAGCAAAAGTTGGGGACTAAATCCCAGGTAGCAAGTGCCATTGGAGACAACTTACGGTGTCTTACCCAATCTCCAGTTGTTGCTCTGTATGTTTATATTTTATTTTGATGCATGATAATGCTATAATGTGATCTATTTCTAGCATCATCAGGTAAATAAAGCAGACTTTATCATCTCCAGTCAACCCTCTCTCTGGCCAATTCTTCTTGCTCTGTGATGTTCTTCCTATGGTCGTTCTCAAGAAATGAAGTCTCCAGACAGGCCTTTCATGCTTCCCAGGCCATCCTTTCCAGGATAACTCATTTAGTAAGTAAGTCCCTTGTCAAAGTTGCATTTTGGTTTTCCCACAATATCCGCCGTATTCTTTGCATGCAGGTAGATAATGGAGGCAATCAGTTTGTAAGGAGGTAACCCTATTGCTTTCATTCTTTGTCTTCAGTCTACAACAGATTAATATAACAACACATTGTGCCAATTATCTTGGAATGCCTTTATTAATTGTCCCACTGACCTCAGAGTAATATTATTTAAAGTTTAGAGAGGAGGATATTGAAGCCCAAATTCTTATTCTTTTCAAACATAGCTGCCTAAATCCAAGCAGAATCATTACTGAGAAGTCTGTGAAGTGGTCAGGGGAAATGGTCACAGAATTAGTGAGAAAGAATAGTGAGATGAATAAAGTGAATGGTACAGACCCAACAGAGGCACATTTTAGATGCTCTCAGAGCAAGTGCTAGGAAGGAACAGAGTTCTCCAGGCAAGATTTCCAGGTCACGTCAATCAGTGGAGTCATTCTGAAGCCAATTCACATCATTTGAAAACTTGGCCATATATGTTCAGTGGGATGTAAAGCTAGAAGAAAGTTTCTATTTTCAAATAATAACTTTTGTAAAACACTTTTCTACTGATGGCTATTTTATTGTCTGACTGATGCACTGTAGGGAACACAATTGCAAGTTTTCCTGTAGGCTATGTTTTTATTTTGCAGCCAGATGTTGCAATAAAATTGTGTAAGCAGAAACAATACAAATAAGATGCCAAAGTAAGAAAAATAATCAGCTCAGGAAGGAGGAAAACACATTTCAGTCTCCAAAACATCAGCAGAAAATCTTATATTTCCATTACAAAAACAGATCACATTCTTAAGGCAAAAGACTCTCTGATACTCTCTATGATATTATATTGTCCTGTATACAGCCATTCTAGGAAAAAGGTCTATTTAGCTCTCACTAAATCTTTCCTCACTACAATCCTACACATACTTGTATTCTCTTTGCATCCTAGTATATTTTTCCTAATATTTAGCATTTTGCCTTATTTTGAGGAAAAGCACCCTAAGAGTTGTTCATACGCCATCATATTTGGCATGATGAATCTTTAAAAAATGACCCTATTTTGAATAAAGGAAACAGAGGCAGCAGAGTTACTAAAATTCAAATAAACAACTAGAGTCACAGTGCTAGGAAATTTTATTGCTTTTGGCTTACTGTATAATATTTAAACTACTTATGTTCTAACAATGAGAATACAGCACTATGAGTTTTGTAGTCTTATTTCTCCTTTCTTAGACTTCCGAGTGTTTTATGAAGGTACCATCACTGTAAGTATTAAAAAGGGGGGACCAGGGAATATGTAAAAATGAAGTGATTTGCCCCAAAAAGACGGTAATAGACAGAGGTAGACACCGTGTTTCTTGAACACTAGCACTAAATTCCATGGGGAAAAACACACCGTCTACATGAGCTCCTGAGAGATAACAGGAGGAACAAAGCAGGATATTCGGGTCAAAAATTTCTCATGACAAGGGAACTTGCTGAACCATTTCAGCTGAGAAGTGGTTTCACTCCAGAGTCCACTACAAAGCAAACATGATGGCAATTATCTTCTCATAATCCAGAACTGAGAATGTAGATGTGGTTTCGGTTTGCCTGCTCCGCTTCTCACCTTACATCTCATCCTCTCTCAGTGGAGTAGCCTAACCAGAAAAGGAGGGAAGTTTTGATTTGTCTTCTTGGAGCCACCTTGTGCATTTGAACTAGTTCATGTTGAGTTTGCTCAAGAAGAACAAACATGAAAGTGATGCTGGCTCCTTGATAAACAGTCACTCAGAGCCATGGGTCTCAGGCCACCATGCAAGTCCTGTGCTTCAGTAGTACTGCGGTGTCCCCACCAGGCAGAGCCATATGGTGGAGAAGCCGGTGAGAAGACACTCCTGAAAGACGCTTGGCACCCAAAAGTCTTGGACCAAAAGACCCAGTCTCAACTTGTCCACCCTCTCAATGTACATTTGAATATTTTTTATAAAACAGAGAGATGAAAATGGGAGAGACTGAGAAAACAGAGGCAAAACTACAGTATAGTGAGCAACTGCTGCTCCCAAGTACTGAGCGCTCAGATCCTGCCATGCAAAGGTGGGTAGTAGAGATATGTCTCCAACATCTGATCATATTCACACTGATATGTCCTGACATTTATGAAGGATGCCTCAATCTAGCTTTGCTATTGGGACAAATCATCCAAATGTAGATAAGACACTTTGAAAGAATCACATCCGACAATACAGGAATGCCTATGAAAGAAATAGCAAATTATTTCCGTTTTGGGTCAAGTTAAACTGGATATAGGGATCATCTTTATTTTTTTCATCCATTCTGGGTGGACAACTGTAACAAGCTGCTGGAGTGAGTTTATAAACCCAAGCAGTGGAGACAGCTTATATCAAGCTCTGTATGAAAACCTGCTAGGAAAGAAGGTGTACATTCCACACAATAGAAGAATAATAAAGTGTCAGGTAGAAAATAAATATGATACTAATTTTCCACCAGGGAAATCTCTTTGCAGTAACTAATTTAGATGGAGGATGAAATAAAAAGTCCTTAAATTTCAACCCTGGCAATAACTTGCCACCAAGCGCCACTCACCTCTTGTCTCTTGTCAGCCCTGATGCCTGCACAGGAAGAAGCTGACCACTGCTTTTCTGTCTCCTCTTCTAAATCATGGCAAGCAAACCACGTGTGAAAGGAAAGCCTTGAAAAATAATCACTGTGCATTGTTAACCCCTTGAGGTTCTTTAGAAGCAGAGAAATGGCTTTTCTTTTCATGCCATGAGTAATTACGTCAGATATTACGGTGAGTAAACTTCTTTGGTATTAGCTCAAGGAGTTAAAATGGTCTCAGAATAGAAGAGCCTTTAGAGAGAGTCTACATCTATGCAAATCCCAAATTGCCATCAGCTTCCTCTGCAGTGGCTGGAGGTTAGGAATTGAATCCTCCCATGCTAAGGTAAATACTTGCATCAGGTAATGTGAATTGCACCCTCATCTCCACTGACAGTATCCATTAGCTTCTCCACCGGCTGTAAGAAGTATTTTAGGATCTCATCTGGATTCTAGATGTTGATCCAGACGGTTTCAGTCTTCTGCAAGTTCTGTGAGATGCTGTTATATTTCAATACATAAATCCCATCCTTGTTTCCACAAGGATTCCAAGTCTCTTCAAAAAAAAAAACATTTCTTGAGAGTACTGTCATGTCTATATCCATTAAATTAAGTGTGGGAATGTTTTACCTACCTCCAGCTAGCTACTGTATGCATCTCTGCCCAGCCCAGCAGCTCTTGTCTCTCTTTACACATTGGAGAAGAGACAGAGGCAATTAGAAGTAGAGCATTATTCATCTCACTGATTTTAGACATCTGCATTAGATCAGGACAAATCACTCTGTTGAAGAGCTATATCTCTCCAGAGATCTTAAAAGAGTCCATATATTCTTATCTGAAAAAAAAGTACCCATCCACTCCCAACTTTTTAAAGTGTAAAAGGGGCTGCATGACACAAACAGTTCTCACACACCTGGGTTGTGTGCATCCCTGAATCTCATGCTTGATCTGCTGTCTAACATCTCATCAACATCTCATCCTACAGGTCCCCAGGATAAGGAGACTTGTCTTCCTGCTATAACTGTAAAGCATCATGTAATTTTATGCGAATGATGCACTAAACAATATATATATAAAATAAATAACCGTATGTTACCGTGTTTGAGGGCCTCAAGCCCAGAAAATAAATTGCCCATCTCACTTTGCAGCTCTACCATTGGCACCTTGAAGAAGTAGCTCATTAACTAGTGAAGGAGGAGGCAGGGGGAAAAATCCAATTTTTAGCTTGCAGTATTTTGCCAAAAACATTGATAACAATTTCGGCTATTAGTCTCTGTCAGAAATGCCAGAGTCATTACTGAAATGGTGCAGCCAGAGGGCACCCTGCTTCAGAGCTCACTGCGGAGTCTGAAACCCTTGAATAAATATTATAAAGCACAGTAAAGCTGTTTGTATTTGAAAGTTATTGAGTAATTAAAGTAGCACGCAGTTCTGGTGGCAGTAGTCAGTGAAGCTGAAATGAAAGTTTGCCTTCTTGCTGCACATTGTGGCTGCATCTACACAAGTCTTGGTAGGATGTCTGAGCATGCATTCAAGCATCACATTCAAGGTGCCTGCATCAAATTGCATCCCCACAGAACCCCCTTGATGTATGGTCCATACTTTGCATCAGGGTGGGAATTCTGCAAGCATTTTCCCCTTTCAGTTCTCCCTCTCCTCTGCTGGAGTCAGCCACACATTTTGCGGGAGAGCAGAGCTCAGCTGAACACCACCCTGGCCATCATTAGGCGGTCAAGGCTCAAATGGGTGCTTAGAGAGCAAGAACAGATGCATCAACTGATCTGTTAGGCAAGATCAAAATCTAAAATAAGTGCATTAACTGTAAATTGCCAGTAGCTGCTTCTGTGCGCTTTCCTCCATCAGGACCATGTTCCTGAAAATGGAAGCCTCATGCCATCTTTGAATTCATTCCCAATATTTGCAAGTCCATGGTGATTTCTAATTTTTGTGGATTCTAAAATTGAGGCCTGGTGCTCATATTTCCAAGACATTTCCCTAAGAGTCAAGTACTTAAACACCTTTGAGAATCTGCGCCTAACACTAGCCGTCCTGAACATGATGGTACTCATCAGTTACAAGACCTCAGGAATTTAAGACTTACTATATTTATTACTGACTCTTATCTGAATAAATGGAGTAATTATCTTCTTGACAAACTGCAAAAATTAGTTAACACTTGGGGAGCATTTTCATGATATTAAGCGTGGCAAAAGCTAAGTATTATTATTGTTCTACTTTGTCTTCCCTCATCAAATATAAAAGGGGCAGAGGCTGTATAGCTACTTCCCAAGCATCTCCCAAGGGTGCTGCTGAAGCAATTACGTCGGCTGACACTGCCCAGCTTCAGAAAATGGAACAGTCAGAGACAGACCCGTCAGCCTCTTCACTAGCAGATGAATCTAGTGACTTCAAAGCTATTCATTAAATAGCACTATGAATTGATTACACAAATTAATATGCTGCTGACAAGGCTGGGAAGGGAGTAGGAAAAAAAAAAAAAAAAAGGCAGAGGAAGGCCGACATAACACATCCCTCATTTGGCGAAGGCAACGGTTATTAGGAGCCCAGAGCTAATGAAAGAGACAGATCCATTAGGCACGTGTGGCTGTAAGGGATCGACCACTCGCCCAAAAGAGCATGGTCTTGTCACTACAGGATTATATTTGTTCTAGCTTGTTGATCTAGGGATAACTGTGTCACGTTTAACGGGGAGATATAGATTGTAGAGGGAGAAAAGTAAGTTGATAAACTCACTCCAAAACCACTACTGAAATCTTATAAGTCCAAGTAATGCAAGAAAGGTTGATTTAGCTGTTAGAAGGGAAGACACGAGGAGGATTTTCTATTCAAACTATTTGTATTTGGGGGAGGTATAGACAGAACCATTAGAAAACAGGAATGTTTTCACTGAAAAATTTTAATAACAAAACCTGATACATAATCTTGAAGCCTGCCTCTGATGAAAACAGTCCAAGACAGGAAGGGATAATGTAGCTGTATGTGGTAAAGCCTCATTGCAAATTCTCTTAACCTGGATAAGATCCAAACTCAGAAAACCTACTTTTCTTCCAGGTGGGTTAATTTTGAGCAGCCAGTATTACCTTTCCATGCAGTTCAAGTGTTATTTCGCTCCAGTTCCATGCTAACTGGAGAGGAATTGAATAAAATGGTCTGTGAGGAGAGGAATTGAATAAAATGATGTGAAAGTTGCCTACCTGCAGCATTGCTTCTTCATTCAGGACTCTCTTGATATTCCTGCCAGTGCCTCCCTGCTTAGTCTAACCCAGGATATTCCTGAATAACCCTAGGTACCGACAACCCCCTTGTCTTTCTGTGGGTTAGAAGCACGTTTTCCAGCTGTTGGAGTTGCTTCTACCATTGAAATAATGGGTGACGTGTTGGGTTATTTTGCAGCATTGGTCTGCACTAACCGTGATTCAAGTCATCTCTGTTTACAGGGGACATAAATGTGTTGTTAATTTCTAAAGGTCCTTAAGTATATGGTATACATATGGTCCTTAAGTATATGGTATGGCTTAGTTTAAACAAATGCTGAAGCCCTCTCCTAAGTTGTGGCTGAATTTTCTTTCTGTATTTTGAAATTGTTGCAGTCCATTGCTCTGAGTGCAACTTAGGCACCGAAACAGAACCAAAAATCATTGAAAAAAAGAGTTTCTCAAGTGAAAGCCGCACCTCATTTGATCACATTTTGGAGGTAGTTAACTGTTCAGCAAGTTTGGTGCTGCTGTTTGTGTAGCGAAGGTTTGCATACTGCAGAAACATCACAGTTGTCATTTGATGATTGACTTTAACAAAATATTTTGCAGATCTAAAAGGACTAGATAATCTTTTATTCTGTGGTTTTATTACCAAAGGAAAAAGCAGTACTGAACCTGATATCAGTTCAGATTTCTTCCAAATTTTCAAGAAAGTTTCTTTCTGGTTGGAAGCTAGTGAGCTTGGTTCAGGAAAGAGCCTTTCCCGTTGGTTCAGATGGTTCAGATGGCTTCTGCTGGAGGAAAAGTCAAGTCTGATGGATCTCCAAGAAAGCCCACGATGGCAAGTGAATGCTGATGGCAACTGCAGCAGTTCAGGCCAACTGACTTTCTGCACTGCAATAAGAATTCAGCAAGATCAGAAACTATCAGACCATCATTACATTTGCATATTTGATAGAGCAGTTTTGTGCAACAATTGAATTTCAGAGATAATTTCTCCATCCTTCACTGTTAGAGTAATCGAGTGGATTTATTATTAACCAAGAAATAAACAACCAGAATAGACTATCTTGCTAACTCTCACTACCTAGGAATTACAGTTGACTATATTATGCAGTTGTTCCTTGGCATATTTCATAGAGTCAAGGGGAAACATTGTAATTTATAACTCCCAAACTGCCAAATTAGAGTACAAGCTCTCTTTTTTTTTTTTTTTTTTTTTTTTTTTTTTTTTTTGTGATCTGTCAATCTCTGCACTGTTTAATAAGGTGATCTGACTACCCTAATGCCAGGAAAATCTCATAGGGCATATTTTGAGGGAGTTCAAGATAGGAAAGGCTATTATGACTAGAAACCTATCATTATCATTCATTTGATCACCTTCCCTTCGCAATGTGGATAAACAATTAACCTAACAGTTTTTAGCCTGGAAAAGATAAACAAAATTTCAAGTCTGCTCCCTGGAAGTTTTGGGTAAATATCATGTCACCATGGAGTGCCACATTAATACGGAGTGTGAAATGCAAGTGTGAAGTCTATGATATATCTATACCCCCTGCTTTTGTATGTCACAATATTTAGTAATTCCCAATCATAGAAATCACAAGACTTTTTAAGTACAGTAACCAATATTTTGCACATTTTACAGATAGCAAGATGGAGAGATACGTGAAAAAGATGCAGTGACTGGCAGGAGGTAAGGCAGCTCTTAAAGTACAGCGCAGACCTGCTGTCTCTCAATCCCACGTACAGTCCAGTGTCTCCTGCTTTGATTAAAATTTGAATGAATTAATAAGGTCTGTATGAAGGAAGAGGCTTGAATGGAAGGCACTAAAAGCTTGTCAACAGAGGGACACACAGTAAAAGTCTTCTACAGCCATTAATGTTGGAATTTAAGGGGGATTTGTCAGTTCCATCTTCCAGCCTTAATCTAAACACTGTTCCAAATACAGTAGTCTTAGATTTATTGCACAAGTACATGCTATTGCAGGAGCAGAAAAAATGGAAAAGTTTTTGCCCATCTATCATCACCTTCCAATATGCTACAAGCCTGAGATTCATCTGACCAAGTGTCCCCCATCTGGGGGAGACTTTTGAAACATCTATGCAGGAGGGACAACAAAACCCTAATAATCACGTACGATCTTCTTTGCCAGGTATAGAGGCTTCCACAGATCAGGTCACCACCATGTATCTTGTCAAAGCCAGAGGCTGCTTTTCTCACAGCTGGGAGCAGGACTGTGTCAGAAACAGGTCTGAAGCCACATTTCTTGAGCCATGTTCTCATGCTGCTGCCAGAACCCTTCTCACCCAAGAAAATCATGAAGCGTGCACTCCTAAGGGACAAAATCCCTCTCATAACACCAGCCATGCTGATTAAAAAAATAATAAAAAAAATAAATCACAAAAAGCAGCAAAAAAATGCAGCACATCTGAGTAGTGCCTCTGCACGATGATGTGTTCTGCTTGTATAGGTAGGAACAGCATGGTAAAACTGCATG
>VZSV01000034.1:2802534-2816716 GCA_013398735.1 Nothocercus julius
GTGGAGTCTCCTTCTCTGGAGATCTTCCAAACCCGCTTGGACGCAGTCCTGAGCCACCGGCTGTAGGTGACCCTGCGTGTGCAGGGGGGTTGGACTAGATGATCTCTAGAGGTCCCTTCCAACCTTAAGCATTCTATGATTCTATGAAATAGCCTAACTGATAAGGAAAAATAGAGTGCAGAAGTGGAATAAGACATGCCAAGATGAGTGGAAGAAGGACTGCTGATGATAGGAGGAAGATTGGGTTAATTTAGTGAACAATGCCCATGAAACCGAGGCAGACTATCAAGCCTGAGTCCTTCTGCTCTCCATCTGTAGTGGAGCGCTCAGGAATGTGTCTCAGAGGTGGCTCTGTCCTTGAAGCTGTTTACTGCTGTGAAGACAATGCACTGGAGATGAACCCTACCATGGGGCAAGGCTTCTCTAAAAGAGCACTTGTCTCTCCAGCTCTCCCTTCAGACCTGGGAAACATCTGTCTGCAAATCTTTATCATATAGACCTATGCTAAGAAAATAAATTGTAGAGCTTAACATAAGGAGTCTGAGGAAAAAAAAGTGACGGGAAAGAATAGCAGCTGATAGGAAATCAGATAGGAAAATAAAGAAAAACCTATTTCTGCTAGGAATAGTTCTGTGAATTACCTGTCATAGCAGGTAATACCTATCCAAGAATGAGGTGACTGGAGAAGGGTGAGTGATATATGGAACCGGGAAGAACTAAGACAACATAACATGGCTAGCAGAGAAGCAATCTGAACTGAAGTAATTTTGGAGTGGTGGTAGAACACCTCCTCAACAAAGGGTCTTAGAAGAATTCTTCTGTTAGGACTTCTGTATGGCAGAATCCCTTACTATTAAAAGGAAAAATATATATGTCCTGGAGGAAAGTGTTGTCATGGGAGACTTGAATGTCCTAGGTACAAAGTGAGAGACAAATGCTGTTGGATTCTGCTATCTCTAAAGCAATGGCCAACTGAGCAGGAAGCAAGGAGGCAATTCATTAACTCAAATAGCTAGCTGTAAGAGCAAGTTAAGTGAACGAAGTTTTTTGTTTGTTTGTTTGTTTGAAATCCCCAAAGCAGCAGTGTTGATGAGATTTCTCTAACTTCAGCTTTTTGAACTTTAGATGCATTGACTAAGTAAGTTAGTTGTTCTCTGGAGATGCCTGTCTTTCCACACTACAGAAGACAGTTCTGCCCAAACCAGATGTGATGAACTGCCCTCTGGAGGTGCTTGTCTCTTTTTTGGTTACAGAAGGAATTTATATGTTGCAAACATCTGAAAAGCAAAAATTGTGGTGTTGATGGACCACAGTAGGAGAAAAACAAAAACCTTTAAAGGCATTGGAAGGTGAAAGGGGAAAAGTAAAACATTAATTAGCAATGAAACTGTCTCAGGGTTTTCTAAATCTAGAACAGAGTAAGAATTGTTGTATTTCAAGCAGGAATGTTAGAAGTGTATATATTTTTAAAGAAGATTCTGATTTAGTAAGTCTCTTTGAAATAATACCAAGTTTAGGTCTCTGACAAATGTGCTGAAATCACTTTTGAGTATAAATACAACAGAGAAATTTGCTCTCTCTTTCTCTCTGGCACTATAACAACTATATCATTATCATTAATATCATTGTATCACTAATAAAACTGCTTCTTTAATAAAACTGCAGTTTTATCAGATGCATCTGAAGGCTCCTCATACAGCTCTGTAGTAAGGACCTCAAAACCTCTTTTGACACTTCAGATGACTTCAGAAGTCAGTAGAACTAGGTGGGTACTCAAATCCAACCACATGTTTACGTGACTGGATGGTTTCAGAGCTGTGCTGAGGAATCTTCTTAGGCTTTGCGGAAGGTGGGTAGGGGAAGGAAGCTAAAACTAAACTAAAAGAGATTTATATTATTATTTATTTTTACAGAGCAAAAATATAGCGAAAATATGATGAGCTAGCTGAGAGCTAAGACAGTCTTTAATGTGGTTTAGCCAGATTATCCTGAACAGCTGTCGAAACGTTGAAGTCAGCACAAGCAAGAAGCCAGGAATGACACTGGGAAAGAGGATGGGACACTTCTTGCAGCAGAAGGATTACTAACATGGACAGCACAACCTTGGCACATGCATAAATTGGTCTTCAATTGCCCCACACCCACTATGGATTCTGAACCCCTACCTAGGCGGGTGTGATGAGCAGGCAACACCACAGTTTACACCAAATCTTGCTCTGCTGTTACTTGTTCAAATTTCTATGCTCAGAAGCTACTGCTCTGTTTTTATCCAGTGCCAAAGTTGATGACTCAGGAAGAGATATTGTTAAATAATACTGTGTCTCATTAATACTGTTCTGTGCATGTAAGAGATTCTGTAATTAATCTTCTAGAAACAGGCAATTAATACTCCAAAGAATATAATTTATACAGACTCTGTCAACTTTTTCATCCAGTTTAGAGGATAAAATATAGGGGTTGCAAGGGTTTGAGAAGGAAACAGCCTACAAATCTTCATTGCAAGCTCAGCAGTGAGAAAACTAACGTTAAGCTGCTCATCAATCTTCAAGGAAGCTGCCTGGACCAGTGTAGTTATTGCCCCATGCTTCCTTCAGGAAGACACTCAGCAACAGAGAGGCGGTCCTTGGTTGTCCCATGTTGGCTAATGGAAACTGAAGTCTGGATATCCACAAGCATGTAGGTGTCTACAGCTGTACCCGGTGCAGTCAGTGGAGATCCAGTTAGTGGAGGCATGCAGTAGATAATGACTTGAATTCGTTGATTAAACATAGGTGTCAACTACTAACTGACAGGCCCTAAAATATCCCCTAACTCCCAAGCTACTGCTTGAGGAGTGTGTTTTTTTTCCCCTAGCTCTGTATCATCCCATTCATGTCTTGGACACCATTGCATGACACAAGTAGCACTTGATATCTGTATTGGGCAAATAAGGCTCCTTCTGTAATCAGTGAGAAAGCCACTCACCAGAGGTGATTTGGTACATTCTAGGCTTCATGACAGGGATGTAGCCATCCCCCTGCAGAGCAGTGAGGGACACTGAGGGTTCCATGTGGTACACCAAAGGGAGGTGTTTAGTACCATCTGAGGTGCCTCCAGCTGCAGAAGCACTGAGTCCTCCGAGTCCTGTGTCTTCTGAGTCCTATCACGTCTATCAGCTCCAGGTGCATGCCTTGGATGTTCCAGGGCCTTGTGAGGCTCTCGCATGTGAGCCACTGGCCTGAGCCCAGGCCAGACAAGCTCAAACTCACTTAATTGAGATGAATGCCGCCCAGCACCCGAAAACTAAACTACATGTGTTAGTACTGCCTGCTCTGCTCCTCCTGGCTGCAGGCTCCAGTTGTCACATTGGCCCACATTTACCTGCTCCCAGATCTCTTGAAACAAATCTATTCTGGCTCCCCACTGAAGTCAAAAGGGCTGAAATTTCTTAAGGAAAGACAACAGCCAGTTCAAGACTTTTCTCTACTATCTCATCAACCTCTTTGCCTGCTCCTTTCTTTTCCTTGTAATATTTTTAAAGCCAGCATGGTCATCAATCAGTGTAATTACTGAGGGGGACTAACAAAATGCATGCTGAGATGTCCATTTTATAACCCAAGGTTTTCATCAGTGTGGGGTCTGCAGTATAAGAAAGAGCTTGTCATAAAATATTTTCCAGGTGCTTTCTGCTTTATATTCTTCAAAATGCCAGCAAATTTCATGAGTGCTTCCAATCTTAAACTCTCTGTTTTCAAGGATTCGGCAAAGTATCCACTGGATTATCTCAACCAGCCCTGTCTTCCCTTGCCTGTCAATAATGTTAATATATGAAAAGAATGCAGCTAGGCTTCTTTCTCTCAAATCTCTAATGCTCTATCAGTAGAAATTAAAGATAAATTTGTCTGAAATAAGTTACAGTTTAGAATGTCTTTTCTTATTCTACATTAAGAGACTCACCTTCAAAGCAATCTGCACAAATCCCATTACCAGTAATAACAGAATTTGTGTGAGTAACTCCCCAAACACCACTTTGAACATTAAGCCCTTTACTTAATTCAATATCAGATAAAAAACGATCTAAGAACATGCTAAGACTTGATATTCCGGCTTGCATTTCACAATGGACTAAAGACTTGTGCACAGATACACACAGCTTAACAATTGTAAAAGGAAACAGAAAGCTGTTTTGTATTAAAAGAAAAGCAGCCAAACTACAATTTAAAATGCCCATGCAATAGCCATTCTTTTCCCAGAAGAGAAACAAAACTTCCAAACGTGTTTCTGAGCATGCTATACTGTGTTTCAGAGGGATTTTGGCACAAAACACTATACCCTAACATTGGGCACATCACTGAGCAGATGACTGCTAGATCTCCAACCTCTTATCCACTTTCCATTTCTTCTTTCCTCTCCCATTGCCCACTCTGTCAAACACTTAGGAGGCTGGCTGGCTCCCAGATCCTTTAAAAGTCAAAGAAAACACTCCCTTTGGAATGGGAGTTCTGTACATGAACTGGACCCTTCCACCACATGCATCCTCAGCTAGACAACTTGCCAAAAATGGGTGGCTGCTCTATGTGCAATGTCAGCAATTACAGGAGCTAGGTCCATTGTACACAACAGAGCAACCTGCACCAAAAGCTATGAGTCTTTAAGCTGTGATCTATGATAGTCCCTACAACAAAGCTTTAATTCAAAAGATGACTTGTCCAGAGACACAAACACGAAACTGGCAGCATTGAGTATTGTAGGGAAGTTGCCTATAATTCTGCTGCTGTTGTAATCTCCAGGTCTTGTGCCTTATCTCACTACACAGCAGACAGCATGGAAATTATCACAGCTTCCTACTTGAAATTTAATCTTAACAGTGAATTTTCTGGTTTTACTATTATAATTTGCTTCATTAATTGCTAGTCCTAGCAAGCTTTATAGGCAGAGGTCATTCAGTGGCAACATCAGCCCAATGGTTTTACCTGGGAATATTACACTTCACTCTCCAAATGCCATCCCGTATTTTTAGGTGCTTTTGAGATGCTGGAGAATCTCTATGACAAGAGGTCTTATTTTGACACCTGCCTGGAGGTCAAGTTAGATAAATGCCACATAGGAATAAGCTTGGTCTAATTGGTCTGACCTTGTGGAGGGGAAACGGGGTAGCTGGCACCTCAAGGTGTCTTGCAGCATGATTTTCTGTGATTTTAAGCTTCTATGACCTATTAGAAAAGAAAGTGTAATTGCATCTTGAGCTGAGATGTAGCTATAAAATCAGCATACAGCAACAGTACAGGTATGATAGCAAGAGGTGTATCATCCTTAGGTAAATATTGTGGGAATAGAGGGATTTTGAAAATAATGGTTAAATTTCACTGATAATCATGACTATTGAAATTAAAAAACAAAACCAAAAACCTACAGTAATAATAACAGCAACAGCACTTACACTATCAACATGTCAATTAATTAATAGCGAACATCATTTTGAAGGCCGTTCTGTAAACCCTAGGAATGTAATAGTATTCCCTATTTTTTGTTTGTTCTATGGAGAAAAAAAAAAAAAGAGGGTCTTTTCCTCTGTGACTTGAAAATCGAACTTGATTTTACTTTTTTATGTATTTTTCTTGTTGTTGTGTTTTTTTTAGCCCAGAAAGCAGCTGGTGTTCACTACATATTGGTGAACTCACTAGCTGTGTCAGTGCTTGGCTATATCCACAAATCAAGTGAGGTATCCAGAGAACTGTCCCAAATTAACTGTTAATGTAAACCTGCAGCACTAGAAATGGAGGCTAATCTTCAAAGTCTTGGCCTGTGGTGTCGGAAGGAAGATTTCTCTCTTCTGGGTGGTGGCGAGTGACAGGACAAGGGGTAATGGGTGCAAGTTGAAACCCAGGCAGTTCCATCTCCATGTGAGCAAGAACCTCTTTGCTGTGAGGGTGACCGAGCCCTGGCACAGGCTGCCCAGAGGGGCTGTGGAGGCTCCTTCTCTGGAGAACTTCCAAACCTGCCTGGATGCCACCGTGTGCCCCGTGCTCCAGGTGTCCCTGCTGGAGCAGAGAGGTTGGACTAAGAAGTCCCTTCCAACCTCTAGAAGCGGGTGGGTTGCACTAAGAAGTCCCTTCCAACCTTAACCATTCTGTGATTCTGTTATTTCCCCCCAAGGAAGCTACATATGACATCTTTTATTTGCCATTAATTCCAAGGAACTCAACTGGCATATCTTACAAGTGTTTTACTAAAACCACTTGGCTGATTTACTCTCCAAAAATTAGCTCTTTCTACAGTTCTGAGCATGTCTTCCTAGAGCTGTGGCAGAAATCTAAACCTCAGTGTCTGACCTTTGCATTACTTTTAAATGACTACGTAAAAAGCTTCAGGGAGATGCATGGATTTATTTTCACCTCTGGATTCTTAAGAATATCATAAAACATTCAAGCTTCTGCTCTTTTAGTTTTATGACACCATCAGACTTGGCTCAGAATTATTTCTGTGAATAAATCCTTCCCATTCTATAAATCATCTTTCAGTGATGACATCTTTGGTCTAGCAAGCTGTATGTCAAAACACAGTACCAGCAACTGGTTTGATGCTTTACTTTTAAGGCTTTTTGGAGAGGTCCATTCCATCGCTATCCGCAATGCTGTACTTTCCACTATATGGGTGATTGCAGCACTATAACGTCTTGCCAAGAAAGAGCTTCAGCCCAAGACTTGGTTAACATTGTAAAAAACACCTTAATGATAGTTTTATCCCTTTATAAATCAACCTAAGCCCATCTACTTACCCAGAGTCATATTTTGGTCAGATAAGGAATGGTTGATCTTGCTAAATTTAAGTGAAGCGCTGGAATTCATGTCCTTCAACACAGCCTGTCCAACGTATGTCCTTCAACAAATTTTTATACAACACACATTTTTCTTCTGCAATGCATGCCAGGATCTCTGTAGCCTATGTTTTTGGCCTTGTGAATAGCTATTTTCCCCCGCTGCAGGGTTGCTCCCCCATGGAGCAACATTCAGTGATTCCCACATAGCTTGTGAAGTCACGTTTCTTGCGTCTCTACTCCATGTGATATGACTCTAGGGTAAATCTTGTCCTGCCACCATCATCTGCTCTCTCACCACATCCTTCCTTGCTTGTTGCTCATGACATTACCTCCATTGCTTTCCTTCACTCCGCTCTTTGTCACTCTTTTCTGCTGTCCTCAGATAAAATCATCAGTACCACAGCTCTGCTTGGACAGAGCCTGTGTTGCCTGCAAGACCAGCCGTTGTGTTTGCATGATGCTGCAAAGGCCATAGCCAGAACCTATGCCCACCTGCACCCATCCACGTAGCCAGGCTCCTAGCTCAGGTTGGCCCTTTCTCAACAGTCAGCTCTATGAGGTGTCCTTGCGTTCTCAACGCCCTCCAAAGGCATTTAAGAAAGGCACCTCCTCAGTACAATTCAACTTGTCCAACCTAAATTTGGCTGCAGGTTCCTCTCTAATGACCAAAAATGGAACCTCCAAAATGAGGTGCCTCTAAGAAGTGTCTAACACCAAAAGAGGCAAACACAGATTGCCTTACCCTGGAAGGTGCACGGAGTCATATAGGACATAGTTTCTACCAGCAGTGAAGCCAACCTGATGGCTTTCACCCCTTCCCTCAAGAAAGAAGCAAGTACATCAAAGCATCATGCTTATTGCCCAGTCAAAACAAAAAAGAATACCCTGGAAACAGACGTGATTTATTTTTACTTTATTAACAATGTGGCTTACAATTGCTTCAAGTAAAAAGGGGATTTATTTCATTTTTGAATAAAAATTAAAATATAACTCTGAATATAGATTTTCACTTATTTACATGAAAACATATATACAGAATAGAATCTTACAGCAAACTAACAACATGCCCTTTGCCCTGTGGACTGTAAAAACACCAGAATTGATTAATTTATATGTATATATATATATACACACACACATATATATATATATATACACACATATATATTTGTGACACACCAAAGGGATTACGTACACAAAGTCTGAATCAAATCCTCAGTACAAACTGGAATGCAAAACAATTCAAAGGTTTCCAACGTACATCACCACTAATGGTCCATAAATGCTGGCTGTGGAGCGGATTTCTACAGTTTGGTGTGAGAGGAGGGTACAAGGGGTCACCTTGTGCAACCCTAGCTCATGAAAAGATTCAGATCCCTTGAAAGCCTCTACTCGAGATCTTTCACCTTTATTTAACCATGCTGCAGTGAGCACCTCACTTGACAGGATTTCCCTGCCTGCATGTGTGAAACTGTCATGTCACCATTTCCCAGACAAGTGTTTTCTGGCAACCTGGTCCCTGAAGGTGAAAGCTGCTGGAATAACTGCATGTGTTGGTACATCCTGAGCAGGTCCGGTCAAACAGGGATTGCGAAATGCACCGCTTGCAGTTATGAACAGACCTAACAGCCATGACCTCTGGTGAGAACGGAGCAGTAACGTGCAGGGTAATTGACTTGGGAGCTATCACTTCTGCCCCGTCACATCACAACACGTAACAGTGTTTTCTGCTGACCCCACAACCTGAATTCCAGATTAGGCCACCTATTGGGAGGGAGCTCAAATTTTAGCCCCTGACTTTTCCCATGAATGATTCAAAGGTCTGCTCAAACCCAGGAGATGGATAGCAGGAAGAATGGTCTTCCCTACTATTTTCTATTGAGCCACAGTTCCTTCCGGGCCAAATCTCTGTATCTTGACAAAGGAAAGAAAATACAGACCTGCTAGCACTCATTTGAAAGAGTTTTAGCTCTGAATTTAAACCAGCTTCTTTCCTTCCTTTCCACCTGGCCTCTGCTGGGGCTTAGAGCATTTTTACTAGGAACAAGACTCAGAGATGCCTTCAGGAATTATGCTGATGGACAACAGCTGCAATTTCCTCCCATAGGATGTCCTCCTCCACACAGGCATCTCCAATACAAAACATCTCCAATAAAACTCTTCTTCACTGAAACTGTCCCTCCCATCTCCCACATCCTTGACAGACATTAAGGCTGGGAATATCTGTGGCTAAGGGGCCACATGACAACTGTCCTGATGAATTGGGCTATTCAGGCCAAGTGACCTGCCCAGCAATAGCATGTGAGCAGAGAACTCATGTGACACGAAGTTTTGGAGAAAGATCTCCCCACCTCACCTGTCCTGTCAACTCATTCTCCTCTGCTCATAAGCAGCACAACACTGGATCTAAATGCTGGAAAGGCCACCACAGATCTAAATATTATCACAGGCCACCACAGTTTTAAATAAGGAACTCGAGATCTTCTTTGATGTAAGAGTTCACATCAAAGACTAGAACACGAGAAAGGGCATGAGAATTTAAATCTATGACCCACGTTGTTTCTCAACAGTTCAAATTTGTCTTCTCATGCAAGAGAATTCCTATACATGGCACCAAATCACTGCAAAATGATTCTTCTCCTGCACGACAGTTGACATTTAAAGGACTATCTGTACAACTCTGATCTTTGATGTCTGGCTCAAATTATAAATGCAGCCATTAAGATCATTTGCACTTGCTGCTATGAGAATATTAAATGTTTCTTTCTTTGGAGTCCACGAGCACCTAAGGACATGAACCCTTTCTCATTAAGTGTGGCACATTTCAGTTGGATTTCTGCCTGCCGGGAGAAGCAAGTTTTTAAACTTCATGTTAATTAACTGCACACTTTGGACTTCTAAATGAAAGAATTCAGTGAAGACCTGGTCCCAAAGCCCACACACTTCTATGAGGGCCCTTCCCCGCCTTCGATCACTTTTGGATGAAGTCCTGAGTAACAGGGATTCTCTAAATAGGTCAGCTGATTTGATAGAGAATACCAGCCAGGGAAAAATTTACATGCACTCATTTTGAAAGGGTTTTTTACATATATATATATAGTATAAAACTTTTCCAAAACTGATTGGATTTAGAGAGACAACCTATTTGTTGAGTGTATCTGAATTAAAAATCTATAGCTGCAATAATAAAAAAAGATATAAAATCCTAATGGTTAAGACATGTTGTCAACTACAGAAAATATTCTTGGAGAATCAGCTTTGTAATTCCAGGCAATGGAAAATACAGAGACACACCTTAGCACCAAAATGGAGCCCTTGAGATAATATTTATATGCATGCAATAAAACTGGTTTTAATGGTGTTCTGTTACAGAATCTTTTTTTTTTTTTTGGCACTTGAATGCTTAACTGGGAGAAACAGTCTGACCTGCATCGTTCTCCAGACATGCTGCATCATCAAAGCAGAAAGCATTTGAAATGCCCTTGGTGCTGAGCTTCCAAGACATTGTAATTGCACTGCAGCTCCACCAAATTCAAGCTCGTGCTCTGAAAACACCGAGCACAGCTTTTTGGGTCATCAAATATTGAGTATGGTGGCTTGATAGTGTCTGGTTGGGCTTCAGAGTGCTGAGACGGATTTTGCTCCAAATTATATGACTTCTGACCACCAAAGATTGCAGGTTAAAGCCAAGGAATGGTGACTTTCCAGTTTAAGGCAAATAAGCTGTTTACCCACACTGAACTGTTTTGGGTTTTAGGTGTCCAACTTCCTGAGAAGTTTTGTAAATCCCAGCAGGCTTCCAAACACCTCTGGCAATTCAGGTCAGGCTGTCTCAGGTAGGATACGCATCTGATTGAAAGATGCTTCACTCAGGACACATCAGGTAACCATCTGCCCTGATTTCAGTAAGTGCTGAGGGTGCAACAGCATTTCTAAAAGGTTCTCTGCACTCCACAGGACCAGACTTTCAAGGGCTAACGTGTATGATTTACAGGTTGAGCTGCAGCCCCTGAAATCCCTCTCATAGCTGGGGGGCTATGAGAAGGAGAAACAGTCAGGAATTTGGTCATCCTGCAGTTGAGAGAAAACAGGGATTGTGGATGGGAGCTGTGTGTTTTTGAACTGGAAAGAAATGATGACCTTTGAACCTCAAAAGCGAATTTCACTTGTAGATGGGAGAGAAACATTGATGATAACAGGAAGGTGGGACAACTAGCAGGAAAGCATAGGCATTGTCATAAGTAAATGCATAATTCTCACATTATCTTCCAGGGCTTGAAACCTGGGAACTGGCTGGATTCTGCCTAAGCGAAGTGCTGAGGGGGTCCAGGAAGGTTGCAGGGACCGGCTCCTGGACTTCTTCGATCAAGCTGAGCAAAGGCTCAAAAGAAGCCAATGCAGAAGTATCGAAGCATGATATGCTCAACCCTTTCCTTGTGCTCCAGAGCACACAGCTCTAGCAATATCCATCCTTCATCCTACGTCTAAAGGGAAGCCAACAGTAGATGCCTGAACACTTCTTTTTTTGTGGGAGCAAAGTGGTCTGTGTGAATGTGTTGAAGCTCAACATCCACATCACAAATGCAACTGCAGGAATGCTCCTCAGCCCTTGGTAATCATGTGTTTAGCACTTCAGAATAGTGGCTTTTTGCAGCTGGAAAATACAATAAACTTCCACCTGTTCGCATCCAGGGATGAAGAAGATGTAATTTCAACATCACTGGTGCATCTATGTAACTGCACCAGCTCTGAATATAACCTATGCTAGACAAGATACACCTGTAGTCTCTTATCATTCTACTTGGTGAAGTGCTATTTCACCCTAACAAAAACTGGTTTTAAATGTCACTTTTGAAGTACATTACCCAAAACCTTGCAAATCTTCCAGAACTGAAATGAAGAGCAGGCAAAAGTAAACAGTTCTCTCTGATCTCTGGTCAAGGTTTAAATGGCATCACAGCATCCAATTAAACTATGTACAATCTGTTCTCCATTTGCTTAAGAAACTCTTGAAGACCTTCCGCTCCAGCTTTTCTGGAAGTCAATCAGTGCCAGAGCCAACATCTGCCCATTTCCCTTTTTCTCTCAATTCTAAAGACTGAAAAAAAGTTATAACGCATTTAACACCCAGCAGGTACAAGGTAATTTTACAAGAAAGACTTCAAGTTATCATCTTCTCCAAAAGGAACAGAGAGTGATAAATGACAGCACACCGAAGAACAGTAAATTGAAAGATGAGCGATGAGGAGATAGCAACCTGAGGAAATAAAACAGCTGGTGCGACCTAAAATTAAACTTGTTTTTTGTTGTTGTTTAATACGTGGAATTTTAATACGATTTGACTTCCCTGAACAATCAGTAGAGACTCCCATGGGTTGAGCCCCACACTTCACCCAGCCCCTGCTTGGCCAGCGTTAGGGTTGGTCGTTCTCAGAGTCTGCAGGTGTCTGCTCCTCCACCGTGCTTCCATGAATACATAGCTGCCATAGGAATATCTACAGTTACAAGGTTAACAGAGAAAAAGCAGAAGTTCTTCCAACACGTGCCAGGAAGCATTAATGTCTCCAACAAATCTGAGTGGCCATAAACTCCGAGAAACATCAGAGCAGGATTCTCAGAGAGAAGTGGACTTGGTAACAAAGGTTCAGTGCTGGGATGCTCAAAAAGGCAGATTCCCTTCCTTGAAATGTTCTTGTACTCCAGTTTTCCTGACAGCAGTCTTGTGGGAGCTATCTTCTGCTGGCAGGAATTACACCAGCCTTGGAAAGGACTGGGCTGAAGCACGGAGGTCCTGGGAGAAGCATCCTCATTTTCCTCAGCCACAGTCTTTTTTTGCCAGGCAGAATCCCTCTGTCTTCAGTCGCTCCTGCAAGGAGCAACTTTTTAGGGATCTGAAAGGGAATCAAACCAAGCGCATGGGTGCAGTCCGCTGCTGCTGTTCAGTACGTAAGCCAATCTAAAACACAGGTTTTGAATGTCTGCACTGCTACAAACCTCTTTATCCCAGGCTTTTGGAGAAGTGGAGGAAATCTCTTTAGCAATGACCACATCTTTTCCTTTCCTCTGATTTGAGCTTCACACCAAGAAGCAACAAACAGCTGAGCCCAGACCCAGTCTTGCCGGTCTCCCGCTTCCGAATATTTCCAGTGAAGTCTGCAGGAGCTGGCCAAGCCTGCAGCAGTCAAATTCTTCAGCAGCAAATCAGGAAAATCACTGAAAGATGGATCATAAAGTCCCCAGTGATGTATGGCAGACATAGTCAATACTTCTTGCCTAACACCTAGGGCAGATTCAGATGTAGTCCAGGATTTTATTTCTTTCTGAGGCTTTCCACCTTTAATCTGAAGAATTTAAGCAGGAAATTGATAAAGAAAAAAGCTCCAGCTCTGGTCTGGTGTTGGTCACTAGGTTATTTTGAGAAAGCAGGATGATCCAATCCAGGTTTGCAGTCACCAGCTGGCAACTATTCAAGGTGTGGTTATCTGGCCCTAAGTGCAGCCATTCAAATTTAGGGCTAAGAGAGACATTTCTTTTGGAAGAGGACTTCCCTGGGTGGGCTTTGGCATCACAGCATTGTAACAGAGCTGTGTAAAATTTCCAGGGCAAATATAAAACCCAAACTAAGTTCCTGAAGGCCAGGAAAAGGAGTCTCTCTACAGCTTCAAAAACAACAATAAAGCCTGCTGAAACCAGTGGTTTCCCATAAAATCAGGCTAAACCTTAACAAGAATCATCCAGTTTGCTTTTTGAGAGATGGATTCACTTGCACCTTAAAGACAGATCAAAATTCAGGCTGGGTCCCAAGTTTGGTTCTTGCTTTGGGGTGAACTTCACACCGCCGTGTTGCCACCAGCCTTGGCAGAGTGGTTGTGAACTGCGGCTTGATGCATGTTTGGAAGGAGAGGAGGAGGCATCGTGTAGCCCTGAAATGTAGACGGAAACTCCAAGTCTGTTCGGAGTAAGTCCCAGTTCAGCTGGTTTCTGTGACCAGAGAAGGGGGAGGAAAAAAAAATGCCCATTGATCACTAAGATCAAATCTGCAGTAAACCCCAGGTAATGTTGAAAATGGTCACTTCCATTTCAATATGAAAGAAGTGTGTCAGAGTTGGCTGAAAGGATAGTTTGGGTCCTCCACAAACCATCATCAGCCGAAAATTTCCGACTGCTGTCCCTTGGGAAAGTGCCTGCCACTGGTAGCCAAAGTCAGTGGGATTTGTTTAAAAACAAACAAACAAAAAGCAATGACAAGCCATCTGATCCACAGCGACCTTAACACCTCAGCCCAGCAGATTAGCAAAGAAGAGATGCCAATAATCTCTCAGTGTGCTTTGCAAATACAGAAAAATTATTCAATTTCTTGCCTTTTTTTTTTTTTTTTTTTAA
>VZSV01000034.1:2816841-2874014 GCA_013398735.1 Nothocercus julius
AAGAAGCTGCAACGTTCATCAAAGAGAGGATGAAAAAGGGAGCGGACAGGAACGGAGGAGTGTAGTCAGTTGGCGTATTGTGCATAGAAAGCCACTTTCACTCGCTCAATCTGGTGACACAGCTTGATGGCCGGCCCGAGCTTCAGCTCCATGCACTCTTGCACCGTGGGCAGCGTCAGCAGCAGGAGGGCTTGGCCATCGATATCCTGGGAAAAGGAGAAACAGAGATAGCGGCTCTGCTGGGGGACTCTGAAGGACAGGAAGCAGAACTGGGGTGCAGAGGCGAGCAAGGAAGCCTGCCCTCAAAACTAGACTTTTTTTGTGAAACGTTTTGTCCTCTGCCTTTTTCTTAATCAACTGTCCCCACTTTGATGCTGCCCATCCCTTTGGGATGCCTGATGCCTTTTCAGAAGTTGTCTAAGATGTCTCTTCAGGTTCTCACTTCTTCCCCCAGACTCTGAATTTCTAAACAAACACCATAGGCACCCTGGAGATCTGATTAGTTCCATTTTACAGATGAGGAACTGAGGCAAGGGGAAGGTCACAGAGATCATGTCCAGACCCTCAGACCAAATTATGTCCCAAATTTCCTGGACCAGCACTCCAGAAAAAAAAAAATAATAATAATAATTATATGATAGATTTCTGCTAGCTTCATGATCTTTTTCTTAAGAGCTTGAGTGCAGCTGGCTGCAGCCTAATTGACCACTCTTGGTCTAAGAAATGGATTTTTCTATCTAGGGACTTCCTGGAGTTGCCCCTTTGCTTTCAAATTAATCAGTAATGGCCATTACTCGTTACATAAGGAATAGCTGCTTCTATATTTATCTTACACCTTCATGATAACTTATACCAAACCATCACTACTTTTTGGTACATTGAGATGCCTCCTCGACACCAGGATGGTTTTGTGGGACCTTGGCATGGGCAACAAAGGCTTAAACCTCCTCCTTTTCCTAAGGACTTTGAGAAGTTTCTGCTCTGAGGATTTGCCAAATCACTAGCACTAATTTCCAAAGGTTTCCCTGCTTTCTTAATTTTAATGCTGTAGCTTGAAGTGGATGTAAAATCTGGTCACAATCTTTGTTGATGTCTTGGGCCCAGCTAGCAATGTAGCATGTCCTGTCGCTTTTTTTGACATGCAAACAAGCACCATGCAGAGGAAGTGTTACACAAAGACATCTACCTGCTCCTGAAATATCTTGGCAAGTGGTGCACAGTCAGTCAGTTTGATAAACCTCACGACATCAGTCACAGTCCACTCCAATGGATTACTGTCCAGGATGAGTTTCTCTTCCTCTTCTGCCTTCATTTCCTACAAAAGCCAAAAGCTCTTTTAAAGAAAACTACAGGACTGAGGACTACTCAAGCAGAGCAGAGATGCTCTCCTCAACCTTGAGGCCCAAGGTCAGTTTCGAGAAAATAATGCCATTAATTAGGCGTGAGCAAGACGAGCCTGTTGCCATACTCACCTCCTTGACTTGAGGACACTTCTCTCCCTCGTTGTAGGAAAGAGGTTGGGATTTCCGGCTCCTCCGAGCCCTCTCGGTGGCAGCAGGTCGGTCCGACTCGGTGCTGCTCCGCAGCGTGACGGCGCGCCGTGGCCGGGCAGAGGGGACCTCAGCGGACGACGTGTCCGTCTGGTCATCGCGGAGCTCAGAGCTGGTTTCCTCGCTCCCCGTCTCGTCCTCCATTGCATCTGGCTCATCCTCTTCGCTTTCCTGCACAAAGAGCATCAGAGAAACAACATCCAGACCTGGAGATTTATACAACAGCACATGGAGAGGTACCAGGTCAAATTGTATGCCCGAGCCCACATCAGCCCATGTAACATTTACTTTAACTGAATTACCTCTTTTTTACTACAGTGGTAAGTAGATTAGCCCCTAGTTTAGATTTCTTACAAAATGGAAAAATAAAAATACACAGTGAATAAATCCCTTTGTTTCTAACAAAAGGTCAATGGCAGTAACTCATCACACACGAAATGCTGCTCTGCTTTGCCTGTATCTCGAACCTCACGGTACCACCAAGGTGCACCCAAACGGGAAATGGAAAATCACTGAAAGGATAAAACAAAAATCAGGTTGCTCAAGGTGAAAGAAAACCAGAAACATGCTTGACTTTAAACCTTCGCCTTGCTGCAAAGAATCAGGGGTGCCGTTCCTACTGAAAGGAAGGAAATGTTGGTGCCTTTTAAAACCATTAAGATCCACAAGTATATAGAAGGAATTGCTCAGCTGGCATTTCAGTACATGCCAGAACATAGGATTTCACTCAATTTTCCAGCTTCCAGCTCCTCTAGCTCCTGTTTTCAGCTTGAAGGCATGGTATAAATTCCCAGGTAAAAGATATTATAACCAGAAACTGTGATTTCTGTCACACAGAGCTTGCAGATACACAGTTTGCATAGGTCAGTGTATACCGAACTTTATATACGTAAATTGCCCCAACTCTTTCAATAGACTTGCTCTAACAAAACCATGAGCATTTACCTATGGTACATGCAAAAGTCTTAAAAGGAAGAACGATTTTAGACCAAAATAGTAAAATCAGTTAAAAAACTCAGCTGATGGTTAATTTTGTTTTAAAATGGGCTTATTTCAGTTTAAAATCTTCTGAAAGAGGTTTAATCCAAAGAAAAGAAAGCTGAGCTACACCTAAGCAAGGACTGATCCATGACAGTGCAAGCAACCAAGTGAGAGCAGCTTAAAAAGTCACCCTCCCTGCAGCTGCAGCAGAGGAAATTTAGGCACATCTATTTTACTTCACACTGCACAGAAGAGCAATCACTGGCACTCAACAGAAATCACACAAGAACTTGGTCATTATAATCATATGAAAACCATCTAGGAAGGATCCACACAGAAGTGATTTAACTAAATCCGTTCCAGTTTGCACCTGGACACGAATCCTTGCTGGAGCTGGGATCATCTCATCTAACACCAAGTCTTGGCGAGACTGAAGCCTCAAATTTGGGATGCAAACTCTTAGCTTGATTTCTAAATCTTCTAATGCTTCCGTTGTTTGTTGTTATGATCCCAAAATTTTACAAATAACGGAAAAAATAAGAGCCCTGGAAACCCTGATGACCTAAGGGATGCTATTTATAATATTATAATACTTGGAGATCTTGGACATGGATCTCAGACCTCCTCCATGGTGCTAGATGCTGCACAGACATTGAAGTTATAAAATCAGACATCATATAGTTAATCAGCACAACAAATGCTTAGTCATTATCAGGTGTTTGGAAACCTCTGAATCCAGAGTATAATGAAGGAGGACCTCATGAGCACCAGCTCTACTTGCTAATTCAGGAACAAACATCGTCTAAGTCCCGAAAGTGTCCTCGAAACACCTACATGATCCTCGGAATAGGGTACTAAAGAGGGATTCAAAACAAGAGAGTGAAGGGTTGGGGTTTGCTGAGAGCTGTCTCAAAAGGGATATGCGGATGGGGGAGAAAAAAGCCCCAAGGGGGTTGCTGATTTATTAGCATCTACCTCTGCCGAGCCTGCAGCATTCGAATCGACAGCTGACGTCCTCCTTTTCTTCTGCACAAAGATGGATTTCCGCCTTTTCCTGCGTCTGGCTGGCTTGACATGCCCACTTTTTATGTTATTTTCCCCAATTGGCGGCTTAATGATTTTTTTCCTCTTCCCATAATAATAAGCTAGAGAAATGAAAGCAGAACACTCATTAAAAACTCTAGCCATCAAAAGAAGGAAATTTTATATTGCTTTTCGCTACTGCTTAAATATTGCACTCTAGCTGCACTTTTACAAGGAACTTTAAAATACCTGAGTTCAGAAAAAAATATCTAGTTCAAATACAGGACCTCATCTTGGACGAGTGTGACGTGTCAGAGCTCTTATGTATACACGTTTATTGGTGAGGAGTGAGGAGTTCTGAATTTAACCCTACTACTATGTGTACCTAGGCAAAGCTTCCTCCAAGCTAAGGAACAATTTGGAGGGACAGGGGTCTACGTGTTTCAGATCTGACCTTCAGCCTGAGTTAAGTCTTAGGTACATTTTTGGTTGCAGTACAAGGCAGGCAATTATGAATTATGTATGTTTGTTCAGAGTATGGAGGATTGGGTTTTCATTGCCTTCAAATACTTCTTGGCCCAAGCTGAAATAACATTCAGCACACAGGAGATGAGTGTCCTCTGGCCTTATTGCTAAGGGCTTGGTTCGGCTGCCACGTGAAATGCCCCACAGCATCCTCTGGGGTTGGCAGAGGTCAACCTACAGGAGGTCTGGGGTACACCCACAGCAGGCAGGTCAGGTTGGGGTATCTAGAACACCCTTGGCATGTGTAGGCAACTGAACCTTTTGCCAATACAATCAGTCAAGTTTAAGACATGACTCCTCTGACCAAGTACACAGGCACCAACTTTGGGATAAGACAACCACAGCCTGTGCTCTCCTGGCTGAGCTCCTCGAGGTCTCCAATGGACATGGAGTCTAGAGACTAACTCAAGCATAGACTCCTACAGAAAACCACATCTGGCGATCTGAATCTGTCCCTAGGCTCATTTCTTCTTTTGCCCTGGTACCAAACAGGATCAATTTCTCTTTAAAACAATCAGTTTAGCTTCTTTCAAGTTGTGTGAGAGATGAACAGCACCCACTTCCACTTTTGTGACCTGCTAAAGAGCTACTTTATCTAACATTAACAACAGAGAGTGCTGAGCACATGCTTAACTTCAGCATTCCTGAATAGGTAGGCATGTGCTTAAATATTAAACTCTGGGTACACAGAGGTCAATGCTAACAAACTCCTGGAAGCCTTATCACTGTTACACTGGCATGTGTTGATGCGTATGACGAAAACTCTTTACTAAGTAGGAGGAGAGGATTCACCTCACTTAATGCAGATGTCTGAGATGCAGTTGTCTGAAACTCAGTGCTGCAGGTTCCTTTTACATACACCCTGTATTTTATCTTTATATACAAAGAGAAGTCAACACTTCCAAAGCTGATTTTGAAAAGGAAGACAAAGAGTGACTTTCACACAGATACAGTAGGTGGGAGTGAGATGTATTATTTTCTGAGGATGCCCATTTCTTGGCAACAACTAGTAATGGAGCCCATGCTGACTTGGTCAGGATTAAATAACTCTTTTGGACATATCTAAGTTGGTGAGGTGACTCACACTATATTAATACTTGACACAACTCATGTTCTGATTCTCAGCTAGCAACCAGAAGCATTACATCTAATACTTACTGTACTTGGTTTTGGTATGAATGGAACAGTTCTCCGGGCAGACTTCAGCCACCAAGACAGGACTGAAAAGGTTGGGGCAGCACTCCAGCTTCGCACAGACTCTTCTGCAGAAATCTGCTACCTGATCTGATGTTCGCACAATCTTAACCGTTGCTCTGTATGTCTTCCCTCTGTACCTAGAAAAGAGTATAACAACATCTCAAGTCACCAATCAAACCATGACCTTCAATGCTACAGACCAGGCTCTGTCCTCTGTTAGACAGGCCATGTCCCTGATGACTTCTGGAAGAAAGTTTTTCTTTAGAAGGAAAGCACTTGTTTTAGTGACTCTGTTTCAGATAGACTTGAACAAGGAAAGGAAGGACAAAATGATGCTGAAAGTTGAGGTGTGGATGTTGTTTGGGGAGGAATGCACATGCAGCCTGGATGTAACTGGAGATATGGACAAGAGAAAGCTCAGAGTACAGTTGGTGGATGGAATGCCCATGTACTATCACACCACGAACTGATGGATCTCCAGGATTGTCTGATTGTGTCTAGGAGAGGGTCTTACAGGCTAACCTACTATGAGAAGCATATCCACCTCGCAGAACTACCCCTCTGGTCTTCTCCATTGCCATCCTTCTTGAGGCAGCCCTCCCATCATGTCCTACATGTAGGACAAACTGAGCAGAAACTGACTTCAGTAATCCAGATTCTTTCTGATCCCCACCATGAAAAAGTAATAAGGGGAAATTCAGCTCTCGGCTTTACCCAGCGAGTTGCCACCAGACTTGTCAATAGCTGCAAGGATCTTGGCTTTCCGTCTTCTGCCAGTGATGCACAATTGTGCCATCCCTGTACTGTGAAATGCTTTAGCCTGATCTATCCAAAGTGGGTGTAAGTGTCCAGCTAAAACTGAGCTGTCTGTGATATGGGGATCAGGTGACTTTACCCCTAGGAGATCAATGCAGTACAAAGCCCCAGGGACTAATCCAGAGTCTCTCGATGACTAACTGGGCTGCAGGAACAGGCCCTAAAAAGAGTGACTCCTGACAGCGATGCTTAGAGCAGAGAGCTGCAGTGCAAGGCTTGTCTTTAGATTTGTTATCCATGTACTACTAAAACATTTATTTTGGTGTACTGTATGAAGTGTTTTTGAGTGATAAATGGCTAAGAGAGATACAGTTACATCCCTGCTGTAATACACTGGAGATGTGAACTCTGAAAAACCAATTATCCCAATAATTTATTAAACAGCAGCACCAAGCTATTGTAAACAGTGAGATAAGGTTTTGAAAACATCTCTTACGCGTCCCGAGGAATACAACACAAGAGACAATCATGCGAGTGCCTGGTGTTAAGGCATTATAAATGTGCTCAGAAGACAGAAAAGTAACACACAAAAGAAAGCAGAGGGGGAAGGGAGCGAAAAAGAGAGATTATTGGCTTGGAAACCATGAACGACAAGTTGCAGCCTTCCGGAAAAATGAGGAAAATGCTAGCGCATTAAGATCCAGTACTTGCTAACAGGGCAACTGTTGCTGATAATCCAACACGGAAAAAGAAGAGAAGAAGATAAAACAAGAGAGCTATGAGCAGAGAGTTGACAAATGCACCATCCTCCTTGGACCCCCTTCCCTTTCTCTGAAGGTTTAACCAAGTTACTCCAGGCAACCGAGAAACCATTTTTTATTGCTCTATCTCCCTAAAACTATTTCTGGAAACACTGGGGTATCAGAAGAGGGTTTGACCCTGTAGTGCACGGTTTTATGGGGGTATTCCCAAAGAAACCCTGAGTCTGGTAACAGCCATGTCCCACCATCCTCAGCTTGATCCGAATTCTCACCTCAGCACTAAACTCTTCCAAAACCTTAAACAGGCATCTCAGCACCAGGCTCTGACACACCATCAGGTGCCCAAACAAGATGCCAGGTCATGAAGTTAATCCTAGATTCATTAATTAGTTAATGAGCCAAGCTCATGAGACTTCATGAGCCAAGTCTCATGCACCCCATCAGATCTGGACAGATGTTGCATAATGGAAACAGTGCTACTTCCAATATGGAAAAGAACACTGTTATCCTAGCTTCCCAATAAAAAAAAAAAAAAAACCCTTCATAGACAGGCTGGCTAAAGGAGCTTTGACAAAACCTAATATGACAAGAATGATTTCCACAGACATTTAAATATGCATCCTTATAAAGGCCTTATACTTCTTTTCAATACATTTGAAAAGACTTCTGTCCTTATTAACTCTACAGGAGCCACTAAACAACTGCCTAACTCATTAGCTCAGCAAGTCAGACTCCCACAACAGGCTGCAGAACTTCCTTCTGGTACCTTCAGCAAAACCCCAACAACTTTAGTTGTACAAAAGCATCCCAGAAAACCACCAGCTTCCCTCTAAAGCTCTCCACGCTGGAAACATTCATTACATTACCGGGCAGCAGGAACATTTATTTATACCTATAAGTCTATGCTTCATTTTAAATCTGTATGTGTCTTGATTTAACTTATGTGTCCTTGTTCTGACTTTCACTACCAGGACGGAAAGACTACATCTGGTCTTGCTTTCCTGCAAAAGCAATGCAATAAAATTGCTTTCTTCTTCTTTCTTACAAGATAAGCTACCTGATAATACCAAGGTGTTATTCAAGGACGGTTCACTTTTTCTAACTTTATACTTCCTTTAGCGTTTGGCTGTCCAGAAAGCTCCCACTGCACTAGAGTGACTGGCGAAAGAAAAAAGATGAGGCTGATAAAACGAAAAACTGATTTCGCGCCTGCTTTGAAGGCAAAGCACATATTGCACATAGTGACTAACAGAAAGGATGGCAGAATGGAGATGAGCATGACTGGAGGAATCACTCTCAATAACCCGAGGTGTTAGTACTGGCCACAAAAAAAAAAAAATTTACACAATTTTAGCCTTGGCAGCACCTCTTTCAACTATAAACCAGGATCTACTAATATTTTCCATGCTTCTTTCACTCTAAAGCCTTCTAACGCAAACACGACCAAAAGTAAACTTAGCTTATTTAAGACACCCTGTGGAAAGAGTTCCCAGGATAAAAGCAGAAAACCCTTTTCCACTAGCATCATTCAAAAAAATGCTTACAATTGATATTCCTATTGATACTTTCATACTAAGACTTCGGTCTTCCCACTTTTAAGCTGCAAGTAACTTGCACGCACAGTACATCAGTGCTAAGTCCTCAAAAACAGCTGTCAAGCATCACATTTTAAGCTTTCTTGGAAATCACTGTTCCTTTAAAAAAAAGACTTTCCACCTAAAGCCAATACATATTCCTTTTCTGTTCCCTCTTCTCTCGGTCCACAAACACCAGAAGTTGGAGAAGCCTCCAATTTTCAGCCTAATGGCTGAAATTATTCCCAGGAAAAGATATACTCAGAATCTTTGCTAATCCATGAGCAATAATATTCAGCTAATAGCATCTTGCTGGAAATATTATACTTACTCTTCTTTGGAACCTTCCTTTGGCAATAAAACAGAAGTTCCTGAGAACAAAATGTCACCTAGAAGCAGCAGTTATAGACTGTTGTGCCATGACATGGAAAGTCTTGTGCTGAAGACATTTCAAACAAGAGCATTGCCCACTAGCCACATTTCCAAAACAATCAACATAGAGATACAGACCACACTTCTGAGAACCTTTGAGACTGTTTTGAGTAACTAAATGTCTAAGAGCTTCAATTTCCTTTGTAGGATTGGAAAGCCACATCTGTTCTCATGCAATAAATTTCCAATTTGTCTTACTTGCTCCAAGTCAGCCAAATATGAGAATTCTCCTGGAAACATCAGCTACCCACAGCACACAACCAAAGTCTCCACGCGTCTACCAGAAGTATCTCACCAGTGCAGTGGCAGAGATCTTTAACATCTGCTTCATTATGGTTGAATTAGAACCTGCCTGTATGGGCCAGTGAGACTGACAATGATTGTAACCTCTACAGTTTTTGTCAAAATATCTGTATCTTTGGAGCAAGGCTAAGTATCCAAGATGCTAAGGATTTCACAAATCTCATATTCTAGGCAATAAAATCAAAAATGCGGTGGTGAGCTTCCTCCAAGCATATTTAATTGTCCAGTGAGATCCTGTACTCTTTAAAATAAATTTCAGTGAGGTCCCTGGCATTGTGCTCGTTGTAAGGACATGTCTGACTAAGCTCTCCTCCTGATTATGGACAAAAAAAGGAAAAAAAAAAAAAAAAAAAAGGCATTCCATTGGTCCTAACAACTTCCATCTCCAGCACTTGGCACAGAAGGCCACACTGATGCAGAAGGCAAACTAAGTGATATGAGCTATAGATTAGTATTGATTTTGAGAAGGGCTAATAGTCAGCTGCCATTTGGATTTCATATCACTAATTGCAATCTCTTGAGGACAGTTTTCCATTCAGTTTTCCATTCAACTTATCATGGATTGACCCAATCCATATCTCCACAGTTTGGCTACAAAGATAGTATGGGAGACTGTGTTGAAAACCTCACTAAAGCCAATGTAAATACCCTCCAGTGATCCTCCCTCATCTACCAAACCAGTCATCTCACCATAGCAGGCACAACTTGCCCTTGGTAAAGCTATGCTGGCTTTCCAAGTCACCTTTCGGTCCTGCATATTCTCAGAAATGGCTTCCAGGAGGATTTGCCTCAGAATCTTGCCACGGATTGAGTTTAGGTTGACCAGCCTGTAAGTGCTCGGATTTTCTTCTTGCCCTTCTTGAAGATGCATGCTTGCCTTCTTTAGGACATCAGAAAGCCTTCCCCATCACCATGGCCTTTCAAAGACAACAGACATTGGCCCTGCAGTGACTTTGGCCAGTTCCCCCAGGCAGCCATGGCTACATCTCATCGAGTCACATGGACAGGTGTCTTACGTAGTTTCCAACTCCTTTTTCATCTGCTAGGATTAATGCTTCATTCCCTCGGTGTCAGGGGCCTGGGAGACCTTGCCAGCAAAGACTGAAGAAAAACAGGCATAAAGAACCTTAGCATCATTCATCCCAGATGAAAGGAAACCTTGCAAAGCATCCATAGTAAAAAGCCTTTCTTTGAAATATACCTCATAAATAAGCAATGGTTTCTGTGATTACAGGTTAATATTCCTGGAATTCAGCTACTAGATTTGGGCAGGTCTCGGAATTTCAGATAACGAGATGTTCAGAAATATCTTTTTTTTTTTTTTTCCTTTTTTAATTTTGATTATTGAGCTTTATAGAAGACAAACACTCTGCATACACTGGTCTTACCTAAGTACTGCAAAAAATGAGGGAGTTCCCTGCAGCCTGGCTTGCAGCCCTTAGAAAGAGTAAAAGTCCTTGAGCCTTTATATACAAGACCAGGACAGCAAATCTGGACTCAACACTGAAATTAAACCATCAAGGCTATAAGTGCCGAATGCCCACAGCTCTTGGGAATTCAGGGCATTAGGACTGACATTTCTAGCTCATCATCACCAGTAAATCAGGTCTGACTATTTTCACGGAGAGTCAGCAGTGCTGATGGGAAGCGACTGCTATCACACCGTGCAAACACATCTGTTGAGACTACCTAAACTGTTTATTTTAATGGCAAGGCTGGTGTAATTGATTACACGCTGGTCATTCATGTGACAGCAGAGTCAACCGAGTGCAGGTTGCCCTAGGACTGCAATAACGCATTCCTGACCGGGAACAACTTTGAGTTCAGGCTGGTAGGAACCAACAGCCTTGTCTTCACCTCTCCTAATTCCCCTTTGCTCTACCCTGCTGCAACCATCATCGCAAACAAACAACAATATTGTCAAGATCCAAGGAGGTGCCAGCTCACATCAGAAGGAAGGCGACGACACGACATGTCACATTACAGCGCAAACGCTCCAGCTGGCTGTAGAGCTGTCATCATTAGCAGCAAGATACCACTGGGAGCCAGCGTGGCTGGAAGTCGGCGTAGACAGACGTTTGCTCGTTACAGGTCTCTGATTAAAATTTGGGAGCACACACGAGTGTCATACCTGATGTAACATGTCATGTGTCGCTTTGCACGTTCTGGGTTAGCTGATTCCATGAGCTTGTTCTCTTTGATGTTTCTGCATAACCACATGCAATTAAAACCCCAGGAGATTTCTCAGTGAAACAGCCCTGGTGAAGCCACGTAACTACTGTAACACGGTATGGACTCAAAAGCTCTGTCTCTCTACTACCCAGAGTAAAATGCCACATGGAGATGAGAATACATATCTATGCTTAGAAGTCACTGTAAAACTTGCTGTCATTGCTTTAAGCCTGCAACAATCCCTGGCGAAAATTCCTCATCTTCACAAAACGGAAAGATGCTGCCTGACTTGCAGCCTCCTCGTAGGAGGGTGGATGCACAGCAACACACACACACCACCCGCGCCCAACATGAAATGCTGGAAAGGACTCGTATAGTTTTATCTGGAGGACTATATAAACATAAGATAAATCCCAGCAGGTTAGGCCCACCCCCTCTCCACTGAATAGATGGGTGGAAAAAAAAGGACATGGGAATCAATGGATAGAAGTGGCCGGGGGAAGGTAGAAGAGATGAAGGAGAGGACATGAAGGTGAGGATGTGTAACTCAATTTCATAACCGCTAAGGATTGCTATATGTGGTATTTGCTAGAATAAGGTGCTGGAGGCTGGCATCAATGAAAAACAGCCCACAGATGATGACTTATTTTTAATGAAAATCTGCACGTGTGAAAATGATCTTTAGATCTTGCATATGCAAAATTTCATTTGAGTAACACCAAAAATATGACCGCCACACAGGTTATAGAAGCAAATTAAAATTAGGTTTTCTAGTAGTCTCTCATTTCCATTGGCAGACCTCCTTCAGAAGGACAGTTTCTGAGTTTGCAGAGTAAAAGGTTCTCCAGTCTCTCCCTCAATCAGAGCACACACAAGCTTTTTGTATTTGATCTTTGACCAGGCAGACATTACAGTAGAAATTAATGTCATAATTGAGAGCCAACCATTTCAAACAATCAAAAACTAATTGCATGTATTTAAAAATGGAGTAACAGCTCAGTACAAGCAGTGAAATTCATCACATTTAACTTCAGCACTCAAAAATTTACAGCATCTAAGCCAGTCAATAGTGAGAGATGTCTTCAAAAAACTTTTTGCTGACATATGTTAACAAAATGGGAATAACTGCTCTTTGGAGGTACTGTGGAGAGACATCCCTCTATACAAGGAATAATGGTTGCAGGAATATATCCTAACTAGTGCATCTATTACATAAAAAAAAGAATTCAAGGAGTATATATTAAAGTTGTAGGGGAAATAAAAAAAAAAAAGCTTTTGCAGGTACATTTAGTATTTTATAGACACAAAACAGAGATACAAAACTTACATATATTATATATTTTAGTATATACCCTAGAAAGACATCAAATCTTGGTCTGGATGTCAGACCTCTTAGTATTTGGTTCCAATCACTCTCCTGATTAAAAATGTGTCTGTACTACTTTGTATGCAATATTTTTGTACTTCTTTCTTCCAGAGATTAATTCTTGCCAGATCTTTCTGCAGTAGAGTGACAGGCTCTATATTAAAAGCAATAATACAGCTACATTTAGAAAAGCCTTGAACTGACTGAATTCAATAATAGCCAAGTTCATAGGAGTAGCTTATCATAAAGTCAGGACTTTGCTGAACAAACATTGCATTTTTCTTCAAAATCCAGATGGCTGAATTCAATAATAGCCAAGTTCATAGGAGTAGCTTATCATAAAGTCAGGACTTTGCTGAACAAACATTGCATTTTTCTTCAAAATCCAGATGGCTGCTCAAAAAAAAAAAAAAAAAAAAAAAAAAAAAAAAAAAAAAAAGAAAAAAAGAAATGAAATGCTCAGGTGAATATTTCACTTCTTAAGCAGCTCCAGAACAAGTCAAATAATTCCTTGAAGCAAAACAATAATAACAAAATAAACCCCTTTCACAGTAATAAAAACTCTTCTTCTCTCATTTTTTTTCCCCAGACAGTCCTATTTCTTGAAGACACCAAAGAAAAGAGCATGCATTGAAGACTCACTTTGCTTTGAGCGTTTCTTCTTGGAAATTCCACTGAGGGTCTTCCACGAGCTGCAGTTCCCGTAAAACACTCCCTGGCTTGTAAGCTGCATTGATCACCATGCTAAGAACCTAAGGAGAGACAAAACCAACATTGCCCATGGGTTGCAGTCCTTGCCCTCAGTGGATACAAGTCAGTGATGGACAGGCAAGAGCTGCTACAAGTGCCAACTTAGGCTCAAGGATGCACAGAGTACATGGTAGATCCAACGAGAAGAGGTCCCAGAGCCAATCAGCGTGCCAAGATGATGCCTCTGTCTGAAGCTGCAACTAGTTTAAATGCTACTGGTTGACCCCAAAGGTCTCCTCTGAAACTGCACTTGGGCTTTGAGCCAAACCCTTCCCACTAAGGCTGTCCCAAAGCATGTGACACTCCCTGCATCCTCAATTTAACAGAAAATGAAAGGAGTCTGCAGGAGGCATGCCTGAAACCCAGTGTGTATCTGCTCGGTGTGACACCACCTGTGCACCAATTCATTTAACCCAAAGTCTTTGAGAACAAAAACGATTCCTACTGTTGGCACAGAGAACCCAAGCTTTAATAGCCTATGTGTCGCCTAAGAAAGTAAACATAAGACAAACAAATCTCTTCACAGCACCAGACGTGTTAGTACACACTGCTTTGTACGGACATGAATGACCCCGCAGTGGGTTTTGATATAATTTAGCTCTTTCCCTAATGCCTGCCCTTAGCCCCCTGAAGGCCTGCAAATGATTTCATGGTGATGAGAGTTAAGTTTCCCCAGCACCTATGAACATGCATGTCAGAAATGAAATACCCAGTAGGTCACATTGCAAACAGCAATTTTTTTTTTCTTTTTTTTTGATCCAGCAACATGAGGATTTTCTTGCATTTCAAAAAACACATGGGATGAATCATTTTCGGGCAAGGACTTCACTTAATGCTGTATATTACCAAGCAAAACAGCAATGTTTAAGTAGCCTAGCTAGTTTATTTACTAGAAACAAAATCTGATTTATCACTGGACCCTTGTAAACATTACAAGAACAGCTCTTAAAAAAATGTAATTAGAGAGACCTACAGCCTCTCTAATGCCTAATAACAGTAGCAACAGCTCTGTTCATCTGTATATCTCAAAACACCACGTGAGGGGCAGGAGCATCCTCCCTATCTCACAGAGAGGAAAACTAAAATACTGTTCTACTTGCAATTACCCAGCTGGTCTCTATCTGCTCACAACCTGTAGCAGTTACTGAGCTGTGCCGATGGCCAAGAGAAGAAAGGAGAACTTCTGAGTGAGCCCATGCCCTGGCTTGGTCACATCTTTTCTTGATGGCCCCTCACTGTACGAGCTGATGCGGCGCTGGTCTCTGGGCACAGAGATACTGAGACCCAGAGCAGCAAAGCCAAACCACTGGCTGAGACTTGGACGGCTCTATTTATGCAGGCTTGCACCCCGACTTATTTTTTTCCCAACTTCACTCAAAATCTAAACATTTCAAAAGGAGGTTAAGGCACTGTAATACTAATGCTCTCCTGACTTACACCTTCCCATCCCTCCAGCCAGGCGTGACTTTCCCAAGTGCCAGCTCTAATCTGAGCATAAAGAAAAGGTGGGTTTTCAAAAAAAACTGTAGTATCTGCAAAATTTTCACAAAAATTCACAGCTCATCAAATGTCTTCCCCTCCCGGGCCATAAAATACCATAGTCCTCTGCAAGAGCACAGTGGAAAATCTCTTCTAATGTACTCTTCTAAGCCCACCCTGGCTTGCTCAGGCATTATCTGCGACACCTAGCGAACCTCAGCCCTGCAAAGACACTCCACGTACCCACACTTCCCACTAAATTAGCTTGTCATCACCACAAGTCTCAGTAATCTTCTAAACTCATCTTACAAATAGTGTTTTGACAGAATAATAATTTCCCTTTGGGGAAAGGAAAAACAACAATAATAAAAAAAAAAAAGGATGTTAGCTTTCACTCCTCATGTATCATGTATTTTGTATGTGTCACTGGGCCTGGCATTCTACCTTGCAGCAGGAGTCCATTATCATACTAATAATGTTATCTTCTAACAACATTATCTCCTAATCTCACACACTGTTAAACACTAGCAAGGGACTAGAATACTTGGTTTCTCAAGGTAAAAACTAACTGAAGTTAAAAAACAAAACAACCAAAAAAAAATACCAACAGGGAAGACCAATTTACAACTTTATCTGGAGACAGAAAAACACTTCATCACATCAGGCAAGTCAAATAATTTTGGTCTGATTCACTGAATTCCCTATTGGCTTGAGCATAACCATTCAGAGTTTGACAGTTTGTTTTTACACCTCTCCATCAGGAACAGTTTGGGTAGAGCCAGTGGTGCCTTGGAGAAGAGTGGTGGATAAAGGACACCTTGAGCTTTCCTCCAGCCTTTGTTGTTATTTTGTTGTTATAAATATATGAACTCATTTTCAGAACCAACAGGAGACACATTTGTGAGCAGGATCACACAGCACCACCACCATCTGCCTCCCATAGTAAGCACCTGACATCTTCAGCTATAAAGCTTCCAAAATCATAGATTTGCAAGTATAGAATCACAGAATGGTTAAGGTTGGAAGGGACCTCTAGAGATCATCTAGTCCAATCCCCCTGCACACGCAGGGTCACCTAGAGCATGTGAGTACTTTTGCCATACTCAAGGTTGTCCCAAGGCTGATGAGCTTATGACTGTGGATGACATCTACACAAATACAGTCAGATCCTAAGCTGGAGAACAGATGAGGTCAAGTCCATTGAGCAGTCTTGAAGATCATGTTACCCAAACCTCTTGCAGAAATGAAGTTCACACGTGTTTGGACTATGGAAGGTCTATTTGATTTGGAGTATCTGATTGCTAATGATAACTCAATCAGCTTGGTTCAGTCATAAACTTATGGCTTAGTGCAAGCTACTTAACCACTGAAATTGAGACACCTGATTTAATTATGCAAATTTCTCTTAAAAAGTCATTAAGGGCTCTGAAAACTTCAAACTGCAATAGGTTTCCTTCACAAAATGCTGGCTGATTTGTTCTATTTGCATTAGTTGGACAGTCACATTACCCTCCAGTCCTTTATTTTTAATAGGGAAAGAACAAAGTGACTTAAGAATAGTAACAGCAGTATGCAGTCAGGCTAATCTCTAGAACATACCTCCCTAAAATCTCCTGGGCTACAGGAGTTGCAGTCTTAAAAAGACAATTTGTTTTTAGGAGATGCTGCCATAATAAGTTACTAGCATGGAAGAACTGTTCAGAGATTTTTTAGTTATTGTGATCCAGCAGCTCATTTTAATTTAAAATTATTATTTATTACATTGTACTGGCACTATAGACCCACTGTTTTCCAACCCAGGTGCAGTTGCTGGACAATAGTAGCTGTTATCTCCACCATGTCTTGCTTCAAATCTCAACTTCATTTTCAAACATGTATGTTAGGAAGAAGATAAGCTTCAAAAGTGATGTCAAACCACCATCACCTGCCTCTCAAAGTGAGAAGCAGGATGGAAAGCCTCTGACTATGAAGTCAGTATCTAAAGAAGCCGCAAGAAACCACCGGTCCCAGCAGGGATTTGTGGTGGCACTGGGAATAATTAACAGACAGGCTTTAAAAATGAGTTTGGCAATATATAGCAGAAAGTTACCTATCACTCATCTGCAGCTTTGCATGAACGCAAAGATACACACAGATACATACACACAATTAAAGCAAGTATTTCTGATCATACTACCAGATAAATTGGAATTGTTCTCAAAATATTGCCTAGAAATCTTGCGCAAGGGCTGCTCTCCTGAACGGTCTGTGATGAAGGAACAGCAAGATGTTGGGGGAAAGGAGGGCTGAAGAGGCAGCAGCACGAACCCTGGTTGTCCTGGGGTTTTTGGAATATCCCCCTGAGGGTCAAATGTAGAAGAAGGCAGAGGGTAGTGGCCTGTCCACTCAGCACCCACCAGCAGCAAGGTTTCCCATCAGCTGCTGCTGAAGGGCAGAGCACATCTGCTCTCTTTTTAGTTTAGCTAAACCGGCCACAGGATGGGGCAGAAGATTGATGTTCAGCTATTTTCAGCGTAGGACTGTCTTCTCCACCACTCCCCTGTGGGCTGCAGAAATAAAGCCTATGCATAATTTATCTATTCCAAGTGAGTTACACTGATCCATAATTTATAGTAGCCTGCAATTTTTCCATATTGCAAGAGAGATAATTATAATGCATTTGCATTCTCCAAGCCACAACATCAGCAGGCATAAAGTGAGACAAAGCCATCAACCTCAGCACTGCGACTGGGTTCATAGGAATGATGGTTCTCCCCTACTTCAACCCCTGGAGGACTTGGCAATCCTCCAAAGCTTTGAGGTTGTGGTCCTGGGGTGTATGCATGGAGGGATCATAGAAGAGCATGTCAGCAGGTATCTCCCACCTCTTGCTTACTCCATGTGCTGGGTACCTCCATCCTCACCCTTCTCCATGGAACACTGAGCTGCTGAGAGCTTGCTCATCTTGGCAGCAGTTAACAGGATTCAGGCACATTCCTCTTAGAGCAATGCCCCAAATGCCTCTTCATCCCTCCTAGAACTTGGACCAAGCCCTCAAGTCTATATGGACAGAACGAGCTTGGATTTACTGCAAAATACCACCGGGCTACGCTGGGCCATTGCCACAGCCCTGCTCCTTGGGAAGTCATTCATGTCTCCCAGAGTAAAAAGCCTGTCTCATTGATATTGCTACTTGCTGCCGCAGCAAGCAATTCTGCAAGAAGGCACAGCAAGGAAAAATAGACTTTCTGTAAGAAAATTAGCAGAATTGCTCAGGTTGGTTTTGACAGATGAGAATAAGTCCCATTCCTCTGGAATCTGAAGAAGCTGGTGTAAGCAAATGCAGAAAAGCTGTAAGACTCCAGGTAAGGTTCTTGCAGAAGCTTTGTGTTACATATGCTTTGAAAATCCAAATTCCAGAGGGAGAGGAGGAAGAAACATTAGTGTAAATATTGGCTGTGCACGCGTCATGTTTGCCCCATGTTGCTTTTTCATTGTCTGCTTTTCAAGTAGCAGCAGATTGCTAACGTTCCCCATCAGCAAGCCGCTACGGACCCGCTTTCAAATTTGGCAGCTGTCAACTTTTGCTCTGCAACCACTTTATCCTGCTTTCTGCTGAGGGCTATTTTCGATTTGCTTTTTTCGGATCCAAGTGTCCCACCTGCACAAGCAGCTGGATTATTGGGTTCTCTCCACAGCCCAGCTTTTACCCACGTGAGACATCAAGCAGCGCTGTTGCATGTAAAGCAGCTTATAAAGGTTAGGAGCAAGCAAGCGAGGATGCAAGAGTCACTCTGAAGTACAGGCACGTTCTCAAAGGTGCCTGGGATGGAGTCTCACAATTCAGGTGCCTCTGCTAAGCAGATGGGAGACATCTCACTCGGACAACGACCAACACCCATAACTGAGCTAGGCACTGAGGCTTTTGCAGATCCAACAGATGAATGGAGGCCTAAAGCTCCTGGGTCTTTCCACCGAGGGCAAAGAGATGTCAGCCATACCCTTGCATCCTAAAAATCTGTGTTAAGCAGGGTTCATGCGAATCCAGGTCGGAGAGCCTAAAAATCGTGATTTTTAGAAAAATCAAGTAGAAGCCGGCCGTTTGATCCAACAGTACCATGATCCTGTCCTTGCCCACCAGAAGTCACCTTGCCTCTCATTTCTACATGGACTGTAGTCTGTGCAGGAAATCTTTACATGCATTTTTCACACAAGCTGGCTTTTCCCTGATGCTAAGCACTCAGCACACTGGACTTGTCCCAAAGCAAGCAAGCATTGATTTGGTCAGGATTAACTGAACAGATTTTGGTTCCCTGCCATCAGCGCTGTGTGGGATTAACTCCACTGCATTCAGTCAGAGCTGAGCGCACCACAGCTTCCCTACAGCCCATCACACACACAGGCTTGACTTTCACTCCTGTTAACTCTGGATCCCGAAGGTTCAGGCCCCACGAGACCATGGTCACACATGGGAAGGTGTCAGCCACGAGGAACTGGCACAACAGCAGCAATGAAGCTGCATTACCTGTGCCAGGAGGAGGAGGTCTACAGCAACACACGAGAGCGGCCATCCTGGAGGACCCGTTCCAGTCACAACACCTCTCTTGCACAACAGCCACAGCTGGATGAAACTTACTCCTAACCAAGAAAACTTCCCATGTTTCAAAATTGTCATCTTCCCTGAAAAAATGCTAACGCGTATACTTATCTTCACTTCCCAGCTCGCAACTTCAACTAAAGGAAAACCACTACTGAGCTCAAGGACAAATCTTTTTTCACTGGGGCCTTGCAACACATGGCTCATATTTTCCCTTGAAATCCCCCCAGAAAGTAGCTGAGCCGTACCTCTTTAAGGACTAGAACACACTTGCCAGGCCCAACGGATTGAGGTAGCTCTGCTATTCTGCCTTTGTTTAAATATGGACCTGAGAAGCAGCGGTGGTTGATGTAGAGCTGAGGGCAGCTGTATCTCCCATTGATGGTGCCTGCAAGGAGAAAGCAACGTTGATGTGTGTGCAGCACTTTTGTACAGCAAGTCAAGGGCGCTTCCTCCTCCTCCTCCTCCTAGATGTAGAGGAGGAGAGGAAAGGGGATGCGAGGAGGAAAGTTTCATAGCAACTGTTCTGGTCGCACATCTTACTGAAGGAGAATGGGTATGGGATTTCACTCCTAATGTGACCTGAGGCTTCTTCATGATTCACATTGCAGATGCACAGGAGAGATCTGACTGTGAATCAGCGGACAGGGAACATGTCACCTGCTTCTCACAGATATGAAAGCAACTCAGGGAGTCAATTCAGGCGAAGGGCTCTACAACCCCTCTTCAGCAACTGCCTATGTAAAGACTAAGGTGCCACTCATCTGACCCAAACTGGATTTACAGAGTTTTCGGGATCCAAGCTAATCACGCTGAGCTCCTTTACAGTCCCTGGGGAGAAGCAGGTGCCTCCAAGTCCCGTTCATATGCTGGACACGCGGCTGTCCGCATAGCTCAGATGATCATATCTGGAAAGAGCCTGTTTCTCTCCATTGGCCTGTAACGAGGCCTTGGGGTGTTGGCTGGGATGAAAGTGCTTGTCTTGCAAACCGCTGCAGCAAGGTGAGTTAAATCCTGCCCCTCCTGCAGCGTCAATACAATTATCTGGATGAATATTGCACTCGCTGAAGCCCCTGCCATCAGTAAAGGGGAGAAAAAAAATGACCTTTAGCTGCAGTAGCAGCCATAGCACACAGTCGGGATGCTAATGTAGGGATACATTAAGTTCTGGCATAAGCAATTTCATGGGTGCCAATTAAAAAGGTGCATCCATTTCCACTTCATTAGCCCGGCCATCACATCATGAGCTGAACTGCGGAAGCTGCAAGGAAGCCCAGGTAACCCAAGCAAGAGGCAACATTTGCACGCAGAGGACTAGAAATAATAATAAAATCGGCTGTTTGTGGGTCTACATCCTCTGCAGGACTTGGCCTTGGTTGTCTCCTTTCCCATAGGCAGGATTTGGCCCTGGTTGTCTCCTTTCCCATAGGACATGCTTTTTGGGGTTGTCCCTTCTCTACAGGCACCTCCACCTCGAATGAAGGAGAGGACCCTGCAGATGACCTTACCTGTGGTGTCTGGATGAGGAACCGGGCAGAGGTCATGAGGTATCTTCTCAACAGGCACTGCGGACGGTAACCTGTGCAACGACATTTCAGCATGGTGAACAGGGCAAGGGGGCACAACTGGAGCCGTTCAGCTTCCTGCTAGATCTGGCAGGTGCCACAAATCTGCTGGGAGCAAAGCTCAGAGATGCTCCAAACGCAGCCCCACCTCCACACAGACCGCCCATTCCAGACACATATTCCCGCATATTCCAGGAAAGGAGCCAAATGGAGCTTTAGCCCTCTAAACTGCAAGTATTTTCACGCACTAACTCAAGCCCCTTGAATTTTGGTTTCTGGAAACCCAAAGAGATAAATGGGGAGATACCCTCCTGGTATATGCTTCCCTACCATCCCTTACCAGCCACCAGAGGTTGGATATTGGCCACACAGCCTCAGCCAGTAAGATATTTCTATTGCAAAAAGCTTCTAATATGCTCACAAGTATTTTTTTGAGATCTGATTCATCACTGTAACAATATCAGCCTGAAGCCACTCTCAAAAAAAGCTTACTGTTTTTCTGGTTGCACAACTGCAATTCTTCTCTTCTTTTGTACTGCAAAAATAAAGAAAAGGGGAAAAAATAGTTTTCTGTCCCTCTGTACTACAAAGTACACACATAATATACAAAAAGCTGCATACATGCACTGACTGTAAAGTAACTTTTAACACAATTAAATGGTGCTTAATTACTATTGCCATCTTTCTTTTTACTTAAGTCAAGACTACATAAAAACTTGTTTTAAAGATGTAATAGCACATTTCATCTTTCCTGCAGAATGTTAATATTCTATTTTATGGGATTTGTGTAAAAACAAAAACACTTTTTTTCTCCATAAACACATATGGATAAGATTACATTTTATGAGCACGATTACTTCCAGCATAATTTACCTTCAGTTATAAATTGTGATAAGGCTGCTTAATGTTGCCATAGCAGTAGTCTCCCAAATTAGGCCCCGGCTGCCTGATTTTTAACATAAGCATATTTAACTCTTCGAAAGGGCTGACACGTTTTAAAATTTGCCTTTCAGATGTTAAGTAATACAAACAGTGAGGATAATTTCTCAGCTGGTGGCTTGAGACTGGAGTTGGCTGGGCTTGGTGAGAGCACCAAGACACCTAGTGTCAGCCAGCGAGTCCCAACTGAGGACATGGCAAGACCGTGGCCACTCTCCTTCCTGTTGGATTCCTAGGTAAATGCTAGGAAAATCTTTGGAATGGTAATGGCCACAAACAGAAGCACCAAAAGTTCCATAGGAACTTAAGGAAAATTTTCTTAACAGTGAGAGTGACAGGGTACTGGAATAGGCTGCCAAGAGGGGCTGCGGAATCTCCTCTAGAGATATTCAAAACCCACTTGGACGCAGTCCTGTGCCACATGCTCTAGGTGACCCTGCGTGTGCAGGGGGATTGGACTAGATGATCTCTAGAGGTCCCTTCCAAACTTAAGGATCCTTATGATTCTGTAAGCACAGCAAAATAACAGGGCACATCGCCTAGGAAGAGGCACAAACTCCCATCACAGGAGACCACGTTAATACTCTTCAGTCTAGATGATGCTGATTCTGTCTTGGAGAGGGAGCACCTAGATGACCTTAATACGTTACATTCATTTATTTTATTTACCGATTCCCAATCCTGCATTCCTAACTCACTCCCCTGCATTGGATAATCCTGCACTGCACCTGTTCATCTGTCCCACACAGCCTGAGCTCTGCCGCAGAGACGCTCGGGAGCACCACTAAAGGAGTGTGGCTCAGGAGTCTTTCCCAAAGCAAACTGTGTCATTTTTAGAGGGATTGACCACATAGGCAAGTGCAAATCAGGCAATAGCATAGGTGTGGAGTTGGGTCAGTAATTAGGCTTGTTAATAGTCATTACATTATGGTTACAGACTGATTACTAGTCTGCTTACTGGTTAAGTTGGTAGTTCCAAGGACTGAATTACAGGCTCAAACTCTGTTGAAACACTATCTATTCTGCTTGAAGTCACCATGTACTTACAAACAGCTTTGTGTGGTGGAGTTAGGTTATAAGCATTCGCTTCACACCAGCCAACTGGGAAAATGTCCATAGACTCTACATCAACTATGTACTCTGGAGAAGGCATCTGTAAACCTATAAACACAGATTTATAATGCAGTTTAGATATGGGAATATTGAGCTCAGCACCATACAAACATCCATCACAAACTAAGGGAGGCAAAATGATGGAATACATAAAAATAAATCTGCTTCCCTGCATGAAATCCAGGCATCATTTCACCTTCAATTTGGCACCGACATCAGTGATAAGGCTGTTGCATTTGCAGTGCAGTGTGGTTCCAGGGAAAACCCACTTAAGGAGCAGATTAAGGGTGCATAGTGAAGCAGTCAAGAGTCAGTGGGGTCAAAGATGCACAAAAGTCCCCATGTCCTTCAATGGGACACCTTGTTTAGGAGTAGAGATAGACGAGCAAATAAGCAGAAGCCAGCTGGACACCCGTTCATCCCAGTACAAGCTCGCACATGGGTCCTACCAGTAACAGCTGATGACGGGACAAGCTGTGCACCCACTGCCTCACTGATGCTTATCTGTGCAGCTCTACCCCCAAGTCACTGCCTTTAAAGGTGGGTGATAGCCACTCTAAGGGTGCCACCACTTCTACTGGGGCTCCTCACTGGATGTCTAAAGTGAGCTGATTGCATGAGGGACTGGCAGCATGAAAATCCTAAGATAGACAGAATCACTAAGCCTTCTGGCAAAACACTGACTCCAAAATCCCATCGAGAAACCTCTGCTTAGAGTCAGTCTCCTCCAGTTTGATGATTACATCGGTTTTCGAAGAAACTGTCCTATCCTGCCTTTTGTGGGTCACACTCAAAGCCTACTGAAGAAAGTGGAAACATTCCGGAAGGCTTCACAGGCTTTGGGACCAACTGTGGATGTTGAGTAAAGACTTTTTAATTGCACCTTTTTTGCAACCCAAAGGCATCATGAAAATGGGTACTGATGCTCACATGATGACAAAAAAGAAACCATGCAGTCCACAGAGATGCATGGGGGTCATCACGGTAACACTGAGCCCTGCAGCCTGTTCATGTATCATATCTCAAAGGTACAGTCCTGATGTTTCACTGGGATATGGGGAAGGGAGGAAGAAGGGATGAAGACACATGATGGGCACAACCTGCCCATTTGAGCCGGATGAGTCACAATGCAAAGAGTTATTTGTAGCAACTGGCATTCCCTGGAAAACCACTTCCCTCCCTCTGAAAATACCAAGTGGTCATTGCCTGGCTTAAACCAGGTGGAAGCTATGCTCTCCCGGCAGAACATCTTCTAACTCCACAGACCACCAGAAAAAGCACAATTTTCGTTATCACAACAGTTCGATGGTGCTATTCTGGCCCAGCAAATAAATCAAATGTACTTTCCTGTCTGAAAATGTACTTTCCTGCTTGAAAATGTCACAGACGTGACAAGTTCAAAATTTACAACTGAGGCCACGCTCATGATTATGGAAACACCGTTAATGTTTACTCTCTCTTGCAAAAACACTGTGCCTCTCTTGTAGGACATATCCATATCTTCTCTAGCCTCTATGGCAATGCTTCTTTCCTATGGATCCGGCCTCATACTTCCAACATCTTAACTGTTTCTGTTGGTCTCACTCATATAAAACAGCCTGTTTGAAACTCATCAATTTGCTGCATTTTGCAGTGCTGTCTTCCCATAGCAAGAAGTATCCATGAGACTGGTGAGGTGAAATGGAAAAGCAGAGAACATTGACAAAAGGGTGAGGGGAACTTCCATCTCCTGTTACAGACCTTACATGATGGACAGCATAGAGGAGCAATTCTGGGAAACAATTAAAGGGAGAATTCTGGAAAAACTCCCTGGAGAAAGGATTAAGGAGAGAGCTTTCCTCAAATTCCTAGTGTGCATGCTGAGTATGCATTACAACTTGCATAAATTCAAAGCAGAAAGTTACGGCTTTAAAATAATGAACCAGTAAAAATTAACAATGCAGATGATGAGCAATAAAGTAGCAGAAAGCGATGGGAGGTGCAAAGCCTTGTATAGGCCCTGCACTTCTTTACCACTACAGGGAAACTATACTGCTGCTCATTAAATGCTCGTCCTGAAGTTTACAGAGTTTTGCTACTGTACAAAGAGTGATTTATTAAGTAATGTTCCCTCATGTCTAATTCGATGCTGCTTAACTCCTGCAGCCTGTTTTATGGCTACCATTTGGGCCATCAAAGAGCGAAATGGGGAGGACAACAATGAAGGCTTCAGACAGAGCCGTGATAAACGGTGGGATCCGAGGACTTGAGCAATGGAGCTCCCATGGTAGCTAGGGTGTCTTGTTGCTAACAGAATATAAATAATCAGTTACAAATAATAGTGTATTAATGGAGTCAAAGTAACGTGCCATAAACCAAGCCATATTTTACAACTCTGCAAGCAGGAGTTTGTTGTTCTTTTTTTTTTTTTTTTTCATAGTTTAAACCAACCGTCTCTACTACAGTCAACAGGCTCCAAGAGCAGCCAGAATCCCTTTTTATTTCTACATTTTTTTGCATCTTTTCCTTTTACAACAGATCATTCAATTCCTGGTACTGAGCTATAAAACAAACACCAAGCACGGATACATCAGAACTTGAGAGAGATGCACAAAGGATTTGTATGACAAGCTGCAAAAAAAACCCAAAAAACAAACAAAAAAAACCCACACACTAAAAACTAGAAGACAAAAGGCATGGAGAAAGAGATGACAGGAGGGAGCAAGATGGGGACGAGTGGCCTTCTCCTTGTCCCTGTCTAGGATACGCAAAAACTAGTTGATTTAAAGACCCAAGAAACAGCATTCCCTACTGACTATAACGGGCAAGCCTCAATGATTTTGCATCAAGGCCTCATTTGCCAAGCTTTCCATTGGGAAGAAGCAATTGAGTTCTAAAGCGCTGAAGACGGGATTCAGAGGCACTGGGAGAGACTTGTCCACAGCAAGAAGTTGCTTTTCTGGATGCACAGTGCAAAGAAGTTGTCTCTGTTATGCTTTAGAACAAGCTATTAGCACAGGTATGGGAATTTGCATTACATGCTAATGTTTTTACTAAATGTAATGGCTTTAACTAGAGATCCTTCCTCTTCCACAGACTGCATTGCAAGTTAGCACATGCGGAAACACTCCTTGTGTTTTTATGATCAATGCTGCCTCTGCAGTGGCAGAGTTCTCTATGGGGTGACAGCTCAGTAACTAGGGAGTCACTGCTTGCAAGAACTCTTTTAGGTGAGGGAAGTAGCACATGCACGGGGTGGAGGGATGTGAGCATGCAAGAGACAGGGTAAGAAATAGCACAGCTTGCAAAAATTTCATGGATCGAGGTGAAAAAAAGGAGGGAAAGGAAGAGGAAGGAAGGGATGAGGTTACAGGGGACAAGAAACCCCATAAGAGCACATGTTGGGAAGTCCCAGCTGCTCTAAAAAGGCAGATGTCTATCTCCAGGAGACGGTGGTTGTGATGGCAGTGGGGGGTGGTTTCTACCATCAAAGGAGTTGACTTCCATGTGGTTGGGAAGGTAGAAGAAGGTCTTGTGGCTCCCTCATAGAGGGAACAGGAGAAGATAATTCTTAATAATTTGGACTATTGTTTAATGTGTATAAAAAAAGCTGGAGGAAGCAGTACTGGGCAGAAGACGGATGACAAAATAAGAGACATTTTAATAAACCACACACCATGGCACAAAGACAAGAAGCATTTATAGCACATACCTTCCAGGTGAAGCCACATCAACCGTCCTTTAACTGAGGTGATAGAAGCAACACATATCTCTGCAGGGTTCCTGGGGTTCACAGCCTCCAGCTTCATGTTCTTGGTAAAGCCACGGCTGAAGGATGTCTGAAAGAGACAAAAGACCAACTCAAACATGGGACTGTAGCCTGAATTACTTTAAAGAAGGTATTGACTCCAAAGCAATCAATCGTGGCATCCAGATTCAAAACAGAACCTGCTCTGGACAATGCTATAAACAAGAAATGTTAGTAACAGATGAGGAAAAATGTTATTCATGGCCAGTCATGCATCTGCTGGCCACTGTTGGTGAAAGGATATTTTAAGGAAGGTTCCCCAGATCTGTCCTGTTTGGGTATCTTTCATAGAATCATAGAATCATAGAATGCTTAAGGTTGGAAGGGACCTCTAGAGATCATCTAGTCCAACCCCCTGCACACGCAGGGTCACCTACAGCCGGTGGCTCAGGACTGCGTCCAAGCGGGTTTGGAAGGTCTCCAGAGAAGGAGACTCCACAGCCTCCCTGGGCAGCCTGTTCCAGTGCTCTGTCACCCTCACTGTCAAGAAATTGTTCCTTAAGTTCCTGTGGAACTTTTGGTGCTTCAGTTTGTGGTCGTTTCCTCTAGTCCTATCAGCGGCCACCACTGAGAAGAGGCCGCCCCATCCTCCTCACTGCCTCCCTTGAGGTACTGATAGACACTGATCAGGGTCTCCTCTCAGCCTTCTCTTCTCCAGGCTGAACAGGCCCAGCTCTCTCAGCCTTATCTCAGCCTCTCAGTGCCACGGTCCTGCGTGCCCATCCCACTCCTGCACCCTGCTAGGACCACGGGGAGACACCCCTGCTTTTCTCTCCAGAGTCCAATTTTTCAGCCCTCCAACGTAACACAACATGAAGACGCACTGCAAGAGCAAGTTACTTTTGTTCCCGAGCTTATTTGATCTTTCATCTTGCTAGGAGAAACATTTTAAAGCAAAGGCTCCATCCTGCCTGAGGAGACCAGAGAAACACTGACCCACATCTTCGCACCGTTGTCCAAGATGACTAATGCTGAACAACTTTGAGCATATCTACTCATTCAGTCTTTTTCTACTTGGAGATTTTGAGTGCAGTGTGCAAGGTCCTTGTCTGAAGACTTTACATACATAACTCCATCCATGCTGGTGGCTGGAAGGTGCAGATGGAGCTGGTTGCATTTAGTGCCCCAGCGGTATTTCTGTACACTTGTACACAGCACCAAAGAAGCAGATTTTTCATGGGTCATCTGAGGCCCCTACTCCCCTCCTGCTCTCCTCCCCTGTAAAGGCAAAGATGTTATAGCCATGGTACCCAAATAAGGGGTCATCAGCCCCACACTTTGGGGTCATGGGCTTGAGAGAGTATTTTGGCTCCTGCTCTGTGAAGAGTTTGGGAGCCTGAGAGAAACTGCACTTCAAACCAAGTGGGAACAGCTGCTTTAAGGCAACGAGCTCCTTGGCAAACCCTTGCAGAAAGCTGCCCCATCCCTTCTGCATCCCAGACAGCCAAGACCCCTGTCTCAGCACCCCTGGTTCCAGCTGTTGTAGATGATTCCATGTTCAAAGGAGCACCAAAAATGCACAAGCCTCCCCAAAATCTCCCTTGCAAGCCCAGTGATCTCAGGCCTTCCCTCAAGCCAAACCTCAAGGTACTTAACTCATCTGCTTATTCCTTTGCTCTCTGTCCCTTCCAGTATCCCCTCTCCCTTTACTTAAGCTCAGCCCCTTCCCAGTATCCCCACCAGCACTATCCCTAAAACGTAGCACAGTAATACAAACAGATTCCCTACCCTAACTGCAATTTTGACTCTCTAATAATAAGTCAGATGGGCAAAAATTGTCGCTGACTCCAAATGACACCATTCTGTCATCCAGCAATCCCATGTGGGGAACTGGATGCCGAATCTAAATAGGATCCTCCTGTTATTTGTACAGCACCAAGCACCATAGGCACTGCATGTTGACTTCTGGATCCGACCTTTATTTCATTAAGAGGCTTTCCAAAAATATGGTTTTAGTCTCAAACATTGCTTGGACTGTTCCAAACCCTGGCCAGCATTTGGATCAGCTTCACCTTGCAAAAGCTGCTCTCAAGCAGGACTATGGAAAAGCAAGGTGAGTTTAAATCCTTTTTATGTTGGCTAATGAGAAAGTGCCATTTATCACCACAGCGGCTCCTTTCACTGCAGTTCTGTGCTGCAGGCTATTTTATGCAGAATCAATGGCAGAACAGTTAGCTGGGAGTTTATTTTACTAAGCATCGGGTCACGTCAATCCCTTTCATAACTGCCTCTCCTTCTTAAATATGTCCATGGGGAAATGTCCACAGCATATCCACTTCCAACACCACGCCTGGCTGTCCTGCATGGAAGATCTGCTCGCAATAAGCCTTCTATCAAAGAGCCTCTCTCAGTCAGGAAACAAATGGACCGACCAGCCAAGGAGGTTGCACGAGTGACAAGAGCCAGATTGCATCTCTGTGCAGAGAACTGCATTATCAGGAGTGAAAGTGCATAACAGACACGTGTTCATCTGATAAATGTTCTCTTAAAAAAAACAAATAAAAAGAAAAGAAAGAAACATCTTAGAGTTGATTTCATCTTTACAGAATATTACACAGAGTCTGCTCTCAAGGCTGCTGGTGTTGAGTGCACAGATCTTTTACTGACTGAAGTGAAAAAGAGATAATAAATAAGGGAGCGGTGCAATCAGAAGGGGATGACTTGTCACCATGTATTGGAATTACACCATGTTGCCCAGCTTCTCTCAGAGCCTCTTTCTCGACTTTAGGTCCTCTGAGGGTTTTGCATCACATGGGCAAAGAAATGGGGCAAAGAAATTCCAACTCTGATTTTGTGGTGGAGGAAACTGGGTTCAACCTTGGTCTTCACCAACAGCAAGTGCTAAGGTCAGGATAAGATCTCTCCTTCCCAATCCAAAATAGCACCAACATTCAGCACAGTAGTCTAACAAAAGGCTATGCACCTCCCAGAGGAACTGGTGGTCCACCTCGTACAGCACCTCTGTATTTTGCAAAACCTGTCCAAAGACTGCTGGTTTTCAGCATCACTGAGTTACTGGTGGGATCCTGACTTCCACCAGCTGATGGGAGCATCAAGAGCACTGGGTTTTCGGAAAAGACAGGTTACTGCTTTGCTTCCTGTAGTGTCCAGCCACGCTGGACTGCGAATGCTAGAAAGCAGTCCATAAAAAAATCTTTTTCAAGATCAAAATCTTAGTGGCTTAAGGTGTAACCATGTGCTGCTCACTCACACATCACTGCCACCGTAGCAAGGAACCACAAGAACAGCCCCAAAGAGCAAAGCTGCCTTGTGGTTGCATTAGTGTTCTCCTCACACTCTCAGCTCAGCAATTTCAAACATATTTAAGTGAATTTGGTTTAGTTGAATGCATCCCTGTGCAATTAAAAAAAAACATCCCAAAAGTGAAAAGAGCCTGGTGACATCATATGAATTTTTTCATCTGGTCTGTATGTTTTTACAGCATTTGAATTACTCTGAGATGGGTAAGCTCAGATCCTGCTTGTGCTGGGTGCTGTACAACAGCAGAGAGGTTCGAACAGCAGATAGTCTAAATGGATCAGAAAATGAAAGACAGAAAGACAGATGGACAGAAGGAAGGAAAGAAAAAAACAAGATAATATTTTGCATCTTTCAGCGATGGAGATCTGAAACTCTCCTCCAGCTTTCTTTGTGAGACGGAAAGCTCCCCCTCGCCCCTCGCCAAGCACCGTGCCAAGGGAAACCCAGGGCTTACGTTTCGAAAGCAGAGCTGCGGCGCTGCCTCCGCTCCGCACTGCTTCTGGTAATCCGCCCAGTCAAAGTCCTGGCCGGAGTAACCTGTGGAAAGAGAAAACACAGAGTGTCGTGAGCCACTGCTGCATGCAGCACTTGGAAAAGGGCGCTGAGCCAACAACCACGTGGGTGTCAGCATCCCATCACATCCCGGTGAAGATGGAAGCATCAGCCTAAAGCTCCTGGGAAGCAGCTAGTTGCTATTATCCTGAATTTCCAGGAAGGAAAGCACTCCAAACCCCTGGGAATGCTGATTGAAGGATGTGTGTCCAGTCCATCTCAACCAGCCCTGAGCTCCTGTTTGGTCCCTCTTGTCTCACCCTCCCTGCAGAGGGGACTCAGCTGGGTGTTACACATGGGCACCAACTCCCTGAACCACTCTGGACTCCTGTTCAAATACCATTAAACCCACTGTCAACACCTCTCCAAACCCCGGTCACACACCACCTGCCTCTCTCCTAAGGACTGAAACACAGAGTGCAAAAGCACAGGAAAAGGACAGGGACCAGCTATTCTACTAGCTACATGCCACATTCCTGTCCTAGGCTCTTGTGATGGATGCTGTCCCTCCTACACAGAGAAGGTAGATGGCCCCTCCACAGGCAATACCTTTGGCCAAGGCCAACGCATGCACCCAGCATCCAAACGGGAGAGGAAATTCTTGCTAAATACATCAAGGCAAACTCCAGGTCTTCATTATAAGCTGAAGAAGGATGTTTATTTCCCCTATATTCCATTTTCTCCAAGCATCTCATAGGCTTTAATAATGTCATAATAATGAGCAAAGAAGTGCTACTGTCTCCATTTTCCAGGAGAGACTAGCCATGGACTCCTGCCTCCTTGTTTTAGCTACTAAAAGCTGCAGCTATTGAAATTAGATGCCAAGGGTCCCCCTCAGTTGAGACGTAGAGGACCAGCACACTTAGAAGCTGATCTACCCTACCTCTCTCAGTATGGGATAAACTCTCCCCAGTGACTATGGATGGACTCAGTACTGAGTTTCCAGCAGATCGACTCATGTAAGATGAGCCCCACCACAGTAAACAGCTTTTCCAGGGCTGTAAGCAGAGCAGAGCAGGAAGAGGACCCCAGATTTCCCAGATCCTAGGCTAAAATCTCATCAACCAGATACTCCTTCCAGCCCCTAGGTTCTAGGGAAAGGCGGAAGCAACACTGATTTAGAGAGACTAATGCAGAGAGACAAATCAGAGCTCTGCTCCTCTATAGCTCTCACCTGACTATGTAGGCAATAAACTCCTGGGATGGAGATTTTTATTTTTCTGACTGACTCTTAGCCTACGTTTTTACAACATCCAAAACAAAAGAGTGCTAATCCTGGCCAGGGGCCTGAGATGCTGCTGCAATAATATTACTGCAGGACCATGTGCACTGGAAAGTTTCACAAGTCATTTAAAGGCCAAGTTCTCAGCTCAACCTCCCTATTTGACATTTCAGCTTGGACTCTATCTCATTGAACATCCCTTAATGTCATTTTCATTGACAGGCAAAGAGGGACAACTTAAGTTCGTATGGAAATAAATACTTTATGACAGGGAAAATTCTAATTGTTTTCTGCAGGAGGTGGGGGGGAACAAACAAACAAAGAATAGTGGGGTGAGTTTGCCTATCAGTCACCCAGATTTAAAAAGAGGAGGTAAAGATATTGAGAATAACCCCCCCAAGCATTCTGTCAAAATGGAAGTATGTGAGATAGGATAAATTTCCAATTTTAATGACTGTTTATGTGAAAAACAAGTAGAAGACAAAACATTGCGCACAGAGGTTCCCGAGACAGTAAAACTTGGTAATGGTAGGAAAACAGCAAATCAAAAGGAAAAAAAGAGGCGGGAAAAAAAAAGACAATTACTAATAAAGAACCTTCATTTCTCATAACATAAAAATCCTTGTGCATGCATTCCTTCACATACATTAACACTAGATTGTCACACCATTTTCTTCCCATCTCTTCTATATCTCCCACACACACACTTCCTCCCCCCTCCTCCATTTATTTGTTTGCCAGGTAATTTTCAGTTTAATAAAATGACATGGAAAACTGAAGGAGAAGTCTAGATAGATCGCTTTGGATCGGCAGGGGATTCCCCTGACCAAACACAGGAGTTTGTCGCGGAGGTGCCTATTGCTGAGTGTCACCCTGGGCTCTCCCAGCAGTCAGTGGAGGAGCCAGCGCATCCAGGGCAGTTTGTCTGTCCTCCTGCAGAAGGGGGTGAATTGGTTCCCAAAAGTCCCTCTAGTGAATCTTAACTGCAAACCAGGCAGCGTCTTGGCAGAGCAATGCTAAAGAAAAGGCTTGTGGACACAATTTCAGCTTAGTATTATAAAAACCACCATACAACGACCCTGTTGACTTGGCCTGCACCATCCAAATGCCTAGGAGACCTTGGACCTTTCTGCAGCCTTTTCCATGAACCTAAAGACTCAAGTGAACTATGCAGCTCCATCACTCCACGCTGTTGCACTTACTGACTCAGTGCAAGCAAAAATGGGCAAAGTTTTACTTGCACAACTCTTGTGCCACTCCCCAAGCATGCAAGACCTCCTTGCATTTTCTGTCATAGTTCTCAGCATGGAAGAACCCAACAAGTGGGTCAGAAGCAAAACCCTAATGCAAACATTCTGGTGGATTTGGAAGCAGCAAACCCTTAGCAAACCTTGCAACTAGTAGCACTACTGAGATGTTTCTCTCGCCCCTCTTAATAGCTCATAAAAAGGAACAATAGTTGTTACTCTAAAGGGAAGTGGTCTATAAATTCAGCTCTAAAAAATATAAACAGCGCTTGCTCAATGTTTATACAGTAGCAGTAAATGGGTATTCATTTTTGGCACCATACAGCAAAACACTGCTCTCTCTTTCAAGCAGCAAATGTTTGCACCTCCTGTTCATGACTCATCTACAGGAGGACTTCAGCAAATGCCTGAAATGCAAAGGCAGGAAGACAAAAAGTGCTGGAAACCCAAATAAGCACAGAACCTCTTGGTCAATCATAGCTAGAAACAACAAAAAATCCAAACAACAAACACTTTTTTTTCCCCACCAAAGACCAAAAAAAAAAAAAAAAAAGGCATCTGTAGGGTTGCACTGTCATGTTCTGCTCCATGGAATTTCTGGCCTTTCACAAGGACAGCCACATGGGAAACACCTAATTCTTCTGACGTTCTCTGTGGAGGATGACGCTGGTCAGAAAGGTCTGAGCACTGGGGAAGCAGCAGTCTGGTAAAAGCCATGTGCTGGCATGGGCAATTCTGAAGACCCCAGGGCAGGGAGCGCCATTGGATGGCTCTGGTGGAATAGACGGGATCCTCCTCCTCTTCCTTCTCCCAGCGCAACCCTGCTCATCAGTAGCCAGCTCACAACAAATCCATCCCCACTTCTGCGGTGTTTTAGCCCTCTCCCATCAGTGCTCGTTACTTCTTTTTGTAAAACTCGTATTCTCCTGCTCAAACGCTTTGCTGGCTTTGGGGCACTCCACTTCCCTCCTAGCTTTGCTCCAACAAATCATTCGGAAATCATTCGGAGGTCTGATCACAGCAACTCGAAAAGCATCTCTGCTGGTGGAGAAACCTTTTGACACGCAAAGTGTGAGGATGCAGCTTGGGAACACGGCTGCAGAAAAGGAAGGATGCAGCCTGGGAACCACAGAAAGTAATACGGCAATACATAGCGCATGTTTATCTGCCATGTACTTGCTATATCTCTTAATATCTTCACGTCAGGTTTTCTAATCCGACAGCAGAAGATTAACTTTATTTTGATCAAGGGAACAGAGGCAGACTTTGCATGCTGTCTCAGTAGCCTTGTGCAATCCCAGTCCCTGAACATCAACCCAGACACCCACTCAACTTTGTGACCACTGGCGGCAAGTGCTTGCACAAGTATCATCAATAATGCACAAAATTAAGCAGGACACAGAAAGAACATCCAGGGAGTGCACCCATTTCACCAGACTTTGACAGGAATTTAAAACTGCATGTGCTGAAAACACATGTGCTGGAGGTACACGAGAGGCCTTTGAACCTGGCAGAGTTAGGACCAGCAGGAGCTGAATGGTTTTCAGCAAAAGTGTTAAGGTAACAACAGAATAGCCCTTCATTTCTTTGGGACTGGCAGGGGAGGATTTTTTTTCCAGAATGCACACATAATATTTCGCTTTTTAGTGAGGCATTTCTTTTTGCTCTCAAGAAACACCACTTTAGGGGGCAAAGAATCAAAATCCAGTCCAGCTTCAAAAACCTGTAATTCCAAAAAGCAGACACTTCTTGCAAGCAAAGAAAAACTGCTAGGACACTGCAGGTGCTTGTCTGAAATGGCAAGTAATTAACTGTGCTGTGATAAAGTTGGGAAACACCACAGTCAGAGGCCGTTTCTGCTGGCTCTCATCTGAGCACTGCTCACGATTTGCCCTTGCCTGGGGCTACCTGAGACGGCTAAGGAAACGTCCACATGCTTTGGGCATGCAGATGTGATTTCAGCTGCTGGGGCACAAGCTGATTTCCAACCAGAAGCCTCTTAGATATGGAACGTGCCACCCAGACTCAGCGCTACGTCAGTGTGGGCGAAGAACTAGGTGGCAGAGCTCTGCCTGATCTCATTGACCATCCTAATGATGAACTCCGCGTGTTTCCTTCTGTAAGATGTGCTCACCATCTGCTTTATGCGTTACCATGAGCTTCTTACTCTAAAACATCACACCAACCCTTATGTGCAGGGAATGTCCCTACAGACAGAGGGACAAGGGGGTGGAATAGCCCTCTGACACCAGCCCATGCAGCAGTGACCTGAGCCCAATCTGCACCTAATCAACACATCACTCTCTATCTTGGCACAGCAGATATTAATACCAGGTAAAAACATCCCTTAATGTTCTTTCTGCTCTCCTAACAAAGCATCTCCAAGACGCATTTTGCAGGGACTCGCCAGGCATTGGTAGAGTCTTCTGCCTGCAAAATACAGACACATCGACCCCACCATGAGATGCATCTGCAGAGAAGTTCCCTGGCTGACGCCAACTGAGTAGCTCCTGTGACCAGATAGAGCCCCACCAGATTGCAATATTTAGTGCAATGTTCTCAAGCAAATAGCAAAAACACGAGCACAGAAGTAGTACAAAGAGGAAATCTTCCTTTGGAGAAAGCCCACAAGATCACTGAGAAATCAAAACGGTGCATACGAACCCTTGGGAGGTGTGAGATTGACTCCATTTTTAAGGCACCACTGTATTGGCAAGATCCCTAAGGAATCCGCATGGCAAAGCATGGACGTTTTGCTAGGTTCAGATCGCAAGTCATCGATGGTCACTTGAAAATAATGATTGTTAAAAACCTAGGAGGAGAAAAAGAAAGGCAAAAGTTAAATTTGCAGTAACCTTGATCTAAGTGCACATGTAGTCACCTGGTGAAGCTTGTAGGACAGAAATGATCCACTATGGAGGAAATATCCATGGATTTTTTTTTTTTTTTTAAATCCTGTTTCTCAATGTGTTCTCTAGCCAGTGAAGTTCCACTGGAGTCTTCGTAAAAGTGGTCGGCAAGATATTGCTGATTAACCTTTTCATCCCTCCTCTCTGGGAGCTCACCTTGGTCACTGATGCAGGACAGATATTAAATGGCTCCCTCATATTCACCGCCTCCAGCTTCATTCCCACGGTGAAGAAGTGGCTTCTCAAATCAGCGTGGTCCTGTGCAAAGAGACGGGGAAGAGGAACAAAAAAGTGTCAGCACCGTCCACAACCGAGGTCAACAAGAAGGAAACGTTCCAGCATTTCTTTTTATCTGTCAGCAATTTGCTTGGATTTTGTCCCCTAGCCCAATACCAGTTTGGTCCCCAGCTACAACTGTGTGCTCCTGGTCTTCCCATGAGATAAATGTTATCAGTTAGTTCAGCCGCAAGAAGAGAGCAAGCCTGGACAGCTTGGTTTCTGGAGGGTAGATCTGCAGGACCAAACCCACCAGATCTCAAGCACCATGATGCATCGACCTCACCTGTTGCTCCTAAATTCCAAGATCGAGGGGGTCGTGCTCACCAAAGCAAAGCCCCCTCTGGCTCACCTAGAGAAACAGCTGTCTGAAAAATCACTCCTGGGCAAAATCTCTTCACCAGGAGGGACCTCTGCCAGCCTCTACAGCCCAAGGAGGCCAGTCCAGAGGTGCCAGGGCTGCAACCAACATCCTGGCCAAAGCAGCCCAGGATGGGCATGCACATGGGAGGATGGCTGCTCCCTGTAGGACATCAAGACAAGCAAGATGGAGAGATCTTCTCTCCGGTTGGAAGGCCAAAGGCCTAGGTTTAACTATCTAATTTGCCATCCTTTTATTTTGCATCATTTATAAGATTACTCAGCCCATCGGGACACCAGCTTAAAAAATAGGTAAGTTGAAATCTTAACTCCAAAGCAAGTAACAACAGCACTTTGTGTTAATTTAAACAAAATGGCCTTAGAAAACCACCTGTACACTAACCAATGCTAATATAAATGGAGATGTTAACACACAGGCACAATGAAATCCAAAATACATGCAAAAAAATTACTATCCGATCAGCAGTTAGCAATGTCATCCCCATCTACATTCATTGCTACATGCTGTATTCTCCTTCGAAAATGATTTTATATTGTTCTGTAGTTGCACATCATTATATTTTCTTCCCCCAAGTCTTACCTGTAGACTTGACAGCTTCTATTTTGGGAACTTGCATTTCTAGCACCATTAGAGATAAAGATTTTTGCCATTTTTACAATTTCTATCAGCTTTACACTGAGCATGTTTTGTGGAATAAAGAGAACCTAGCTCCTCGTAAGTAAGGGTTGGATAGTACTTGGGATGCATCAGAGAGGCTGGTTATTAAAATTGCCATCTTTCCTACTGAAAAGGCTTTGTCTAGGAAAACATGATGGCTGCAAACTTCAGACCTCACATCAGCACTCAATTTCAAACCAACAAAGACAGAAAGTAGCTGGACGGGCCAGCTGCCTCCTTCACTGCAGCAGTATCCCCATTTGGGAGCATCTTAATCCTTGGGATGAGGTTATAAAGAAAAGGCTACTTTGCAAAATGTACATCTGGAAGCAAGCGACATCTTCACATCAAAAGATCCGCATTTGATTCATGCTCGTATCCTGTTTCAATACATAAAAAAAAAAAAAACAACAGATCCACGAAAGTACTTGATCATGTTTATCTCTATACATGTAAGTAGTTTCAGCAACTTTTCAAGTGATTTGTTGACTGAGGCGGAAGTACTTAAAGAAGGTTGCTTCTGATTTTTGCTTGACTCAGTTTCTTTGGTTCCGCTGTTTCTATTTGCTTTGGCCTTTTTCAAAGGGAATAAATAATCCACAGGAAAAAAAAAAAAAAAAGAGAAAATAATTTTTAAAGCAATTTTACTTCAAAAGCATATTTCCTTGTCTCCACACACTATATATTCTAGGGTCAGATTGTCCTGATTCTTCCTCCTCTCTCACCACAGCACACAGAGATCATTCCTCTCCCGTTTGGGGGTCAAAATTCTTCTTGAAGCAGGAACATAGGTTTGTTTGGGAAAGGGTTGTAGAAATAAAATTCAGCCTTAATTGTCATTTTTGGGACGGGGAAGTGTTCAGTGAGGAAAAGTCCTTGTACCATATCTCCCAGAAAAATGATCAGGGTCTGGGTATTTGATCTCCCTCAGGTATTTAAAGGGAATCACCAACCTCAACAGAAACAGACTTCAATTTCCGCAGACATGAGGAGAAAAAAGATCCTGACACTTCTGCGGCTCCAGGGCCGCAGTTGTCTCCGTCAGCAGGGAATTACTTAGAATTCGGCATATGTTCCTCTTCAAAACTCCAATTAATTTACATAATTTCTAAGAATAGGTTCCCCTAAAGTGAAGGCAGGGCTTTTAATTAGTATTAGCCTCAAAATGAAACACTGCTTAATGAACTGCTCTCTCCTTCTCCTTTATCCATAGCGACACAAGACTGCCTAATAATAAGTGACTGCAAGGGGAGGACTGCCCATGACATTGCTTATGCTGCACTCTTCCCCGCTTACTTCCCTCTCAATGGAGGTCCTGGTGTTCGAACATTCCCAGTTCCCAGCTCTCTTCTCTAGGTATTGAGAGCTGAATGATTTTCTCCTCCATATCTTTTGAGTCACAAGCAGTGGAGGTTTTGAAAACATCATGGTGGCTTGGGAGCCTAGATGTCCAAAAGCAATTCGGAAACAGGTTTACAAAAATATGTAGACCCTGAAGGATCCACGTAGGATTTTGGAAAGGGTCTCTGAGGATTACACACCTAAGATAATAAAATCGCTGGCCTCCACTAAGCACCAGCACTAGACCTTGACTGCAACAAATACTCTTCAAAAAACACAGTAGCAATTTGCAGCTTTTGGCACCTAAGTACATTGATAAATCCAACATTTGGTTATGTCTACTCAATCAATATCAGTTAAGTGTAGGTACACTCAAAACCATATAACATCCATGTGTGTCCATATAACAGCAGTGGTCCAGGCACCAAAGGATGGAGCTCTGGTAGCTTTACACTCCACAGGACAATGAGGAGCAGCAAGATTTGGCCAAGCTGCTTTTGAAGGTGACATTTTGGGGAGCTGTACAAAGAGCTAGTTATTCTTGCTGTGCCCACTATCCAAGCAAGAGCATCTTCTTCTGACCTGTGAAATGCCTATTCATAGCCCATCCTACTCAAGACACAACACTGAAGATGTCTTATTCTAGACCCAGCAGTTTGCACAATTCATAGTTCAAAGAAAGAAAAAAACAAACAAACAAACAAACAAAAAATTTAAACCGATTTGCAAATACTCTAAAATTCAGAGCTCTCGTGGTCCAAGCTTATTGCAAGACTAAGACATTGCGCAAAATTCAGGACTAAGTCTGAGTGCTGAAAATTTGCAAAGCGAGAGGCTGATTAGGAACAGCGAACAATTAATAGACAGCTGACCTGAGTCTCCTTTAATTCTCACCAGCTGTAACAGTATGAAATTCTATTGCCTTCAATCACATCTCCTGGTTTACCCTACCAAAAGATGCAGAAAAAGCAGGCTCCATCTGGTGTAATTGGAAACATATTATTTGATTCAGTTTTTATTTTGAAAGTAATCGCTTCCCCCAGTGTTTTCCCTAATTCCCCAAGAAACTGGCTGCTTCTAATAGCCTAATTTTAATCACAAAGCTCATGTGTGGTAACCAGTCACAAACACTGCAATAGCAGTGGTTAAACTGCCTCTACAGGAATCTGGCATTTATTTTTTAATTGAGCAGAAAAAAAAAAAAAAAAAATCCTCTCAAAATACAGTCCTTTACATTATTTGCAGATGAATCAGTATTGTTTGCAATTCATCAGGTTCTTTTGCTAAACATGGAGCAATTTTCCCTGAAGACACCCTCTCTGCAGGGAGACAGAAATTCCCCTGGTAAGACACAACGTGAACAAACAGCCCTTCAGTTGCATCAGTGCAATTCAGGGGAGGCCAAAATGCAGAGGTGCTGGGGTGGGATGAAGAGGAAAAAGGGCTGGGGAAAGAGGCATTAAAGGTATTTTAACCCCAAAGTTGAAGGAACCTGTTTGACAGCCAGCAATGAACTCCACCTACCAAAGAGCCCCTGAAAAACGCTGCGTGCTTTCTGCCTCAGGACCAAATCCAGCCCTACGGATTTTAAGCTTCTCTTGTTGAATAAAAATAAGTTTCCATAGAAACAGCAACATTGCAGAGTAGCCGGTCTCAATCCAAAGACACCTTCTCCGTATGGATTATCCGGCTGCAGATGGCACTGAGGCAAAGATCCCCTCCTGCGCAGCACGTGCCCAGGCAGGGAAAATACCAGTGGCAGAGGTAGGGTTAAGAGAGATGGATTTGAATCCGCTTTATACGTCTTCCAGCACAATTATTGCATTAGGTATCTGTGGACTAAGCAGCCTTGTTCCCAGGCATTCAGCTTAGATGCTCCTAACACAACCATGAGCATCTCTGTTTGCACCCCTCAACAAGTAAGGAGGAGGGAGTCCTCATTGTCACTTGTTTGGACCGAGTCTGCTCTCATTTACGTCATGCCAATGATAACTATTAGTGAATTCCCAATGATTTCTCTAAGGAGAGAAGATCATGACAAATTCAGTGGGGTCATGGGGGGCCAGAGCTGGATTCTGTTTTCTCCGGTTCTAATTTTCTCCATCTGCGGATGGTTAACTCTTGAGTACCACTATTGACAAGGGAGATGAATCCAGTGGTAGGTGCATGCAAGTCTCCCTCACCAGAGAGCACTGCCATGACCGAGCATGCTGAAGAACGCAGAGCTTGGGTCTTCACCCAAAAGCTTCTCCACACCAAGCTGGAATGGAGCAAGCAAACTGGAGCATGCCCTTTGCTAACATCTCCGCGTGGCTAGAGACCTCTGGAAAGGACCAAGAAAGAAAAACGCGCGTGTTAAATGCACAGCCGGAGGGACGGGAAAGGCAGCAGGCTGTGGGATCCTGTCCCTGCTCAGCCCATCTGCTGCACTTGAACACCATCCAGCATTCCTGCTTGAATTCCGACTTTCATATGCTGCTGCTGAACAGACCCTGAGGGCACCTCAGGGTTTGGGTTTTTTTGCCTCCACGGCTTGCTCTCCCCAACAGACTCCCACCGAGACCTCATGAATGTCCATGGACCACAGGGGGACCATCAGACCCCATCACATTGGCAACAGAGACACCTGAGTCCCCAAAAGCCACCACAGAGGTACATTTGTAAGGACCTCTGAGATAAGCATCATGATGGTTATTAGTCCTGCACAGATAAGCACCTTAATGAGCTGAGGCCAAAGCAAGTCAAGAGGTAACAAGAACCACCAGACTTCGTACGTGCCTCCCAGCCAGGGGAAAATAGCAGTCGGGGAGAAGGGCCGGTGAACACCACGGATGGCAAAGAACAGATGGAGTATAAATAATCTGGCAGCCTGCAAATGACACGGTGACTTGTGGATCATTAAAGCACAGCACGCGCAGCACAGGCTGGCCAAGCCGTCAGCGCGTGGAGAGGCCTCAAGCGCCTGCAGCGGAATTTGGCTTCCGCGCAAAACCAAATGCACGTTCAGGTTAGCCTGCAGCATTCGCACATGCCCCTCTATTATGGGGACTGGAGCCAAAAAAATAAGCCCTGCTGGACTTCTGCGTCTGTCCTTCTGCCTGGATCAGGATTGAGCAAAAAGTGCTCCTTGAGTTTTGCTAGCTACCAGAGAAACTGCTCCAGAAGAGTCCACTAATGGAAGGAAATACCCTCAAACACCTCATAAATTTACTGTGAACTTTGGGGAGATAATGTTGTCCTCCTTTTAAATTAATCACAACTTTTAGGAGATATTCCATCTGAAACTGCATGCTAAAAACATGCAGTTCAGTTGATGGGAAAAAAAAATATATATGTATTTAGGATACGCAGACAAGTCCTGTTTAATTCTCTTTCTTTAGAATGTGCAACTAGAATCCAGCCCAGATTTCAGGAAGCTGTTCCCATCTCAATGACCACTTTCCTTAGCAGACATCCTGGTTTACATACCCATTACTCAAGACTATTTGTCTTAGCACTAATGAATACTACTACTGATCCACAGCGAAAATACCCATTAGAAGCAGGGGCACACTGTTTTGGGCAGAGTGCAAAACTATGGTTTTTTTTGTTCTGGTTTTTTTTTTTGCCAGAGAACTAATAATTTCTAGTGATAAAAAAAAAATTAAAAAAAAAAAAAAAGCAACTTTGTGAAAGGAAGACTGGAAGGGAGGAATTGAGAGGAGTAAGACCAAAATGACATACTAGGTATAAATCAAAAGTTAATACCCATCTTAGAAATCCTTTTCCTCTTAGTGGTTTGTGCTCTTCCAGCAACTCCACAGTTCGGGTTGTGAACGTGGTAGGAGACAGCTCCATCCCAGCAAGTCATCGGAACCTGCTTTATAGGGACTGGAGAGAAACCTGCATCCACAGGATGTCCATATTGCCTACATGCAACATCTATAGAGTGATGAGAGGTGTTCCACTCCCTGGGCAGGATTGAGTGGTGCACACAGAGGTGTCTGGGACAGATCTGAGATACTTCCAGCAACCCAAGACCACTATATGAGGCCAGCAGACACAGAACAGCAGACAAAAATCCCCAGGACAACAACTACCTCTCTGGGGAACCGAATCCCATCACCTGGTTCAACTTTCATCTCACTGAAGCTGCAGGACTCTACATTAAAAGAAATACACTGATTCATAAGTCCTATGGCTAAAAGGGCTGGCTTTCTCATGCAATCTCCCTTTAAAAGCACTAGCAAAGCCATCACTGAAGCAAGCACTGATGGGGTAATGCATAACTTTTAATTAAGCCTTGACAGTCTGGTCACCCTTATTCCATACCCAAAGTCTTAAGCAATTTCTCAGGAGGTGACCCCTGAAGCCTGAGCCATAGTTTGCAACAGATACCCAGCTAAGCTCGGCCACTGCTTTATTACTCCCAGATCAGAGAAGAGGACATCTATCCTCAGGTTATGGCCTTTCAGAAAAATTTATGCTCCCAAAACCCTTGAAAATCCTGTCTTTACTTAGGCTTCTTTAAGGATCAACATGTTTCCTGAAAAGAAAGGGTCGACAAAACACTGGATGTGTTACAAAGCACTTTTGCAAAGGAAAAAAAAACCAACTTATTCCAGGAGGTGCAGTTTGCAAAACACTGTGTTTAGTAGTTATATAATAGTAACATTTTTCTGGCAGTTATACATCACATTCCTTTTCAAAGGACCCAGAAGCATTCTGAAAACACTTCCAACATATGGGCAAGTGTAAAATAGCACCAGAAAGAAAGACGTTCTTCTCTACAGCCTTCCCAATGCTTTGCAACCACCTTATGTGGTCTGGGGGCTTGTGACCTCTGCTTGGAGGCTCAGAATGTGAATTTTGGCCGTGCCATTTCCTTGCTCTGAGTTGAGGCTTCCCCAAGGATAAACTTGGGATTGACCTTTGCAAAGAACTTCCAGACCAGATAAAGAGGAGCATCAAGCACAAGTGCTAATGGGTGTTAAGCCCATAAGAGATGCTACTTGCCCCACAACAACACAGATCTGCTTTTCCAGAACAGCCCCACGGGATTAGTGACGCTGCTCCTGGTTGTGGACAACTCAGATGACACCAGTAATTTGAGTCTCAATCTGGGAAAGCAAACATGGAAAGACCACTTGTGTCTGCAGAGCAAGCAGGTGTGCACCACGATCTCCTCGCCATGGATTTCCACCGGGGCTGGATGAAATCGCTTAGTGCGCAGGATGCCATGTCCACCCGAGTAAATATTTCTAGCTTTTCAGGAAACCAAGATCTTTAACAGTTGCCAGCTGTCAAACCCTGTGTTTTGTATCTCATCTAACACATGACAGTTAGAGTAGCACAGAGTCCCCTGGCACTGTGTAAAGACACTAGTTCTGTGCTGGTTTTGGAGAGGGGAGAGGGGGGAAAAAAAAAAAAAAAAAAAAAAAAGAAGAAAAGAAAAAAGAAGACACCATTGGAATCAACACTATGTGCTAGGATCTGGGATTCTCCTTAAAGAGAATATAAATATCACTTTATCTTGTAAGGTCAGACCTTAAAAATATTTGCACTGTCAGGCTTGCCTAGACCTTTACAACGATGGAACATCAGGTGGTTACCCTCTTAAAATACAGCTAAGGAAGACAGGACGGAGGAAGGCAAGAGTTGAAATGGTTCCGAAATCCCCCAGCAGTGAGTAAGGAATTCTGCCCATGGATGTGAGGAGGAGAGTGGATGATCCCCACATCTGAACCTCCCTCTGCTTTAGCCCAGAGTAGCTCTGCAGACCAAAATCTGCTGGTCCAATGCATTCAAATTTCATCTCCTGCCTTAGAGATCTGGAGGATGGACTAAAAGGATGCTTCCAAGCAGACTAAATTTATTTAATATCCTGCTTTCCTGAGCCCAGGACCAGGGATTTAGAAATGACTCCATGTTGAGTTTAGCTCCCCTTGTGTTGGGCTTTCACACTGCAAATAAGCAAGCCCCATTCCTGCCTTTTTTTGTTGGTCATGCACAGTCCTAGAGTCACACTCCTGCATCAGGGAAGCGTTGCATCCAAAGCGCTGCGTTGTCCCACAAGAGGAACATCCTTGCAAACTTCCAACCATAGGGTGCTACAACTGGGATGTGCACAGTTTAAATGTATTGCCCTCGTGCAATAATGAAAATAATTGGGTATAAATTGGGCACGAGGAGAAGAGACACCGAAACAAATGCAACTTATAAATCGAGAGAAAAAAAAAAAAGTTTTATAATCCTCATCAGAAGCCTTTTTCACTCTTTTGCATGGATGGGAATAAGATTTACGCATTAAGCATTCCCTACTGTGATTTAATCCTAGCCCCACACAAAGCATTTCTGATCCGGAGGCTGCAGATCGGGGCAGTTTAACAGAGTCCATGGATTGAAGCGCTGCATGAAAGCGGCTCAACACCCTCCGGGCATCCCTACTACCACAACATGGGCTGCTCCAGCGGCCCGTTGTGCTGAAAGACAGGGCACAGTCATCCCCCTTCTCCTGCCCAGAGCCGCGGCCTCAGCTAGTTCCCAAATTAAGGGTTTAATTCCAGCCTAGCGCAGACTGGATGTAGATGAGGCGCTTAGGGACGTGGTTTAGCAGGCATGGTGTCGAAGGGTTTACGGTTGGACTCGATCTTGAAGGTCTTTTCCAACCATAACGATTCTATGATTCTATGATATTAAACCTGATGCCTCGGGGCTGAAGTAGATCTTTAGTTATTAAAAACCCAGGGTGAGGCAAGCAATGCACAGGAGCAAATTATCTACCCATAACAGGGCCCTGAAGGAGGTTGCTCTGCCTTCTGACGTGTGACCACACATATATTTGGGTACCAAGCTCCCAGAAACCTGGTGAAGTTACGCGCACCTTAATAGTACTTTAATTAGCCCTATGCTGTCATGGCTTGTCTATGATGCCTTTTGCACAGGCCTAACACAATAGGATGCAGCAAACACAATGCTGCTTAAACCAGCGCTGATCACTCCAGCACTGCCTACAAGACACCAGTGCCCAAAACTCACAGACAAAACTCCTCTTTATACCAACATCTCACTTGCAATCTTTTGCTGTGGTTATACTAACGCAAGAGCATTTCCTTGAAAAAGTTTAAACACAAGCTGCTAAACATCACACAATATTTATTCACTGCGGGTTCCGCATCTTTTACCTTGAATACTTCCATTGGAAGAGGAAAGTTTGCTGCATCATTAAGGGATTTTTCCAGAGCGCATTTCCACTCAGATATAGTCTTCAGAGAATAGATATCTAAAGGCATAATAAAAAGAAAAAAACAAAAACAAAAAAAAGGTGACTGTTCAGGACTAAAACATTTTTGAAAAACTTAAGTCCCTGTGGCAGGGAAGTGGATAGTCAAAGTAAAATGAGCAGCGTGTATCTTTGAAGCTGTACAGTGTGGTTAAATTCAATTCAAAAGCAACTAGCAGGGGCACATTTGAGGAAGGCTGGGGTTTTTTTTCCCTATCCCAGAGTAAAAAAAAAAAAAAAAAAGAAAGAAAAAAGACAAATACACATTCTTCAATTTCTTTTGAAGAAACAAATAATGCACTTTCTCATTACTTGAAGGAAAAAAAGAAAAAGAGAAAAAAAATAAAAAAGACCTCCCACCCCCCCAATTCCAATACTGAGTTCCCAAAATATCTGATGTTTTGCAGGCTGAGGAGCCTCAGGTTTTTAGCCAATATTAACTATATTTGACCAAAACTTCAGTTCACTGATTGGAAAGCTTCCTTTTTTTTTTTTTTTTTCTTTTTTTTTCCCCCCTCCTTTTTTTTTCCTTTTACTATGGGGTGATAGTTGTGAGAATGCAAGGTACATATCAAGTAAGTCTCCAGCTAGACATACTTGTCGGTATCATGCTGAAACCAGATCATCACACCAACGCAACAACTAATCCTTATGCGTTCTGCTCACTGTAATTCTTTTTGGCAACATCTTTGTGCAGATTCTCATTACTTTCAGTGAGTTTCTTTAAACAGGTCTAATATCATTAATTCATTATATTAACCAGCCCTTCATGATTCATTGCCATGAAATGCCTATGAATCAAAGGAAACAATGTAGGAAACAATATAATGATGACTAACACTATATTGGATTTACTTCTGCCCTAGAAACCATATTGTTATCTTGCCCTTAACAAGTTATTGCAGATCACTCGTATCAAGGCCTTAAAGAGACAAGATAGGTAGATAGATTGCAACAATTATTAAAATGGAAATGAACATTTACCCAATAATAAACTTGAACCTTGATATGGAGTGAATAGCAGGAAGCTTTCCTTTTGTCAGCCTGGCTTCACACAGTTACATCACTGTTTAATTTGGCCCAATTTATATTTAAATTCTGCACATCTAATAACCAAATGTATCTGCAGGCTAGCGAAGATTTACTGCGGTATCTTACAACTCCAAAGGAGAAAACAAAAAATAAATAAAAAAGAAGGAATTGGCAAGCACTGTTTTCACCTAGCACTGACAGTACAAGAGAATTTTATGCTCTGATCTCAACAGATTTAAGACCTTATCAAAATAGGATTTGCAGAATCACTCGCTGGAGGTGGATATATTAATACTTTCACTATATCAAAACTTGCTACTTCAGACAGACATCAAGGATATGCATATGAATTTAAACACACTTAAAGGGAAATGTTAACCTTTCTGGGATGTATTTTGCATTCCCTGCCTGTCAGATTATTAATGGGAATATACATTTCAAGCCTGTTTAAAGCAGGTACAGTGGTCGTGAGTGTTAAGAAGTTCACTCTTCATTTAATCATTCATTACTTTATAGACCTGTTGCCCCAGTTCTCCCTTTCCTCAGATCAGCCTGAAGTGCAGGAAGGGAATCAACCTGCCTCATTTCTCCCTTTCCAGCTTAAATGACACCAAACAGGGCAATGCTCAAATCTCCCTGATTTTGCTCCAAGCTGCAGACTGCTTATTGCTTCAGCTGCCTCCAGCACAGACCAGCCCAAGTTCCAATAGCCCCATCTTTTATGAAGCTTTCATGGTGGGACAGCAAGGAAAACATGGGAAAATAACTCCCAGAACTCCCAGTGATTTTTTTTTTTAAACGAGAAGTCAATAGGTTTTGAAAGATAAAGTCAACTCTACTGATTTCCATAATCAGAAAGCAGTATTGTGTGTGCATTTTACTAGACAGTGGCAGTTAACTTATGCTTACAAACACTAAATCACATGGTTAAAAGAGCACTGAGCCTGTTGTTTAAGTGACAGGGTTGCAGGTAATTGAGCTAAGTGCACTGTGTCAATTTGTATTTAAGGTAACAAGGAGCATGGAATTGAAATGAGTGCCAATTTGTCTTTAACCAGAAAATAACCTGAAAAATGAGACAATCTCTTCCTGCATGAACGGTTGAGGTAAGACCACCAGTGGGTCTGCGTCAAAGGGGTTCTGCTGATTTTTACTAGCAAGAAGGCTTATTTTGGATTTGGTGACACATCTGAGGAGAAAAAAAAATGTTATTGTATGTGTGTATATATATAAAAATATATATATATGTGTATATATATATTTATATGTATAGATATACATATATATACATATATATGTGTGTGTATATATATGTATAAATATATATGCATACACTTATATATACATATATATTTATATGTGTGTCTATATATATATATGTTTAAAGACGGTGTTGACATCAAATGGTCAGCATAGATCAGTGTCAGAGGTGCAACAAGCAGCACTGCTTTGCTCCTGGAGACAGCAAAGATCTCTGGGGCATTGACAAAAATTTTTAAAACTATCCCATTTCTGACTGGTTATTCCCTCGACTGCAGGGCCTGACAACGGGGTAGTACAGAAGAAGGGTTCAAGGAAACATTCTTGGTGGAAGTATTTGGGAGGAGAGGAATCACAAGCAAATGGAAAGGTTCAGACCCAAGGGAACCTCCAGTGAGACACAACCTCAGAAGATATAAAGCAACTGCACATCTATTTAAGTCAGTGGAAGTTAAGATGAAGATCAGATGAAGATCTGAATTTATTAATAATAACGTTCACTAACAGCTGGAGCTAATAGCCAAAGAAATGATCAGGAAAGAAAATATGCCGGATGAAGAGAAATAGTCACAGAAATTCAAAAAGCATGGAAATCAAAGAGAGAAGCAGTATACACAATTTTGGCAAAGAAACCAGCCTAGTGAGAGGACACGCTAAAAAGAAGGGAGACAGAGAAAGAAAGAAAGCACATAAAGCAGGAAAGGTAAGAGGAGAATGGAATAACACAGAGGACATACATAGGTGATTAGGACCATTTCTATATTGATTTACCAAACCTACACAGGACAAGAGGGCTCAGACATGATCCGTGAAAAGCTGTTTTTCTGAAACAAAAAAACCTCTCTGATATAACGGAGTGAGTGATATTCACGCTCTCTACTGTTTGCATCTAATTTAGTAGTGAAAGGGAGCATCAACTCCCTACCTTGCCAGTGAGGAAAAAGAAGCATTTCTGAAGAAAGAGAAGACCCTGAGTTAGACTCTCAACCTGGACAGACCCTGTGACACCATGAGGGGTCATCGCTCCCACTTGCATGTGATGGAGAACAGTCACCAAAAACACCTGCTCAGGTAGAAACTACATTCAAAGCAATGTGAATCCTGGAAAAAAAGAGCGTATTTGCCAAATATCTCCACATGTCAGCAAATGCAAAGCACAGAGGTGGCATTTTCAGGGGATTATTTACCTGCAGGTGGGTCCATTCTGTATTTATTCTCTTGACACCAACCGACTGGTCGAAGTCTGCAATCCAAGTAAAACAACCACTGGTCATAGGATTCAGTCTCCTCCAATCCCACATAGCGAAGGCGTAATCTTCCTCCAACATTTTCAACCACACTAACTATCCAGTACTGACAGGGATTCTGGGAATCCTGCAGCTCTATTAAGGAATCAACTGTAATGAGGTCTACAGGGTTTTTTCCTCGCAGAGGCTGTTTGAATAGAAGCAAAACTCCTTATTTTAAACTTTATTTGAAGACTTCTCAAGGAAACAGATGACAGCAGATTATTTTTGTTTTTTCACACCATCATCCAAGCGATCAGCAAACAGTCTGTTCTTCTTCTATTTTACCCAATGTCTTCCAAGTGCAAATTCAGAAGTAAAACAGAAAACAACAGCTGTGCTAATTCCTCAACCGACATCAACACCACCACCACAATAAAAATAAATAAATAAGTAAATAAAAAGGTGGAACGGCTCATAAGGCACAGACCCTTAGGATGCTCCCAAATGATCCCAAGCCCAGTCATATTGGGGGATTTCAAACCAAATTCTCACTGATTCCAGCTGAGAAGAACCAATCACAGGACTGGACCATCATATCCACCTAAACAGCAACCATTAATGGCCTTGAAAGCCCTCTGGGTGCTGAATTTTCCTACCCAAAAGGTGAGCTTGCTCCTGCAGACATGGATAGCACCATGCTCTCCACCTCTACAGGTGCAAGACAGTCATTTCTCTAAAGCCCACCAAGGCCAACAGCAGATTCCCACCAGCTTTCATGGGCTTCAGCTCAGACTCAAGGCACACAGTATTTTCTGGATCAAGCCAATGAGAAATGCCAGTGAAAGATGCTCTTTGCCCACACACAGTATTTTCTGTGATCCCAGTTTTGCAACCATTTGCACGTATGCTTAACTTTACACCTGCAAAGCTGCCAACTATGCATTAAAAAATGATGAGATGGTTTTCAAAACCATCCCTTTGGGGTTCTGCATTTTTGTTTTGCAATTGTGAGCCTGTTTGTGTCGTCAAGATCTGCTCCACAACTGTCAAAATTCAATGTTTTACTTTTTTATGCAAGTTAATATCTCAATTTCAGGGCTTTAAGAGCAGCACTAAGAATTACTGTAAGAATTGGAAATACTCCTCCTCAAAAAAGATTCAGGAGTCCTTAAGAGAGATGCTAAGCACAGGCAAAATATGCAAAAGATTGGGTCAGTTTTATGTGCCTGTATGATTTCAACTGAATTAAAAAAATATATAGTCCTTTCAGGGTATTTTGAAAATATTTATTTTGTAAATCAGAGTCAGCCTGTGAATGGTTCTTTCTAAGGGTGGCTGGAAAAAGGAAAAAAGAGGGTTTTTTTTTTTTTTTTTTTTTTTTTTTTTTTTTTTAAGAGAAAAGTCTCTTTTAGCTTGAAAATAGACAAATTTTGAAAATAATAAAAATTTTGAAATGCAACTAATTTTGATTTCCATTTTAAAACGATAGAAATGCAGGAAATAGAATGAGAATTAGGTAAAAACTTAAGGTTAACTGAGATGTAATCGCATGTACAGCTTTAACCCGCTCTGTGATTAATAGATATTCCTCAGAACAGCAACTTTGCCATTATAAGCCCTCCTCTATTGTATGCATTAGGAACAGCTGTAAAATCACCTCAAACATTATTTAATGGCAAAATACAGTCTCAAATGTTAATAACATCATGGAAATCTACTTTCATGTGATTTTTCCCACATACAGCAGCTTCATTGCAACAAAACATTTTTTAACATCGAACAACAGTGCAATGATTTAACTTATTATAATAGATCCCTAGCAATAAAAAAAAATTGTTCATATTGTGCTCTGATTTGTGCATTAAATCCTAAGCCAATGGGGTTGTCATTTCCCCCAGAGAGCAGAGCGGCTACGGTGAATAATTGGGTTGCATGAAATATTAACATTTACCATAATGCAACAACTCTTTATATGCATATCTAGAGTGTAAAAAAACAAACGAAAAGCATCATTGCATTTTGATTTAACAACAGGACAACAGTCTGTAGCACTCACAAACAGCAAATCTGTCGACAGAGAGTTACATACACTGCACGCCACGGACGCCACTAAACACATATACTGCATAAAACACTACGGGAGAACAGGCTAGGGAATGTTTCAAGCCACAGCACTTTTTGATTTCTCTGCATTTCTGCCCCAAGACTGCATCTTTTCTTTGCCTATCGAAATGGAAGGGGGAGCCTTGCAATGTCCAGCAACAAGGTGGCAGCAGACATGGGCAATGCAAGGGCTGCTGCTAGCCCAGGTCCAGAAAACCCTGCTGACTGGTTATATGGGAGGGACAAAATCATCAAAACCACTGCCTATAGGTGTCTCCACTTTCCCAAAGGCCAACACAAGTACTTATAGAAAGGTCAAACAGGGCAGGTCCTCCTGGAGAGGCTGCCCACTATGTCAAGTGATCCCAAAGACATCACAGTGACTCAAGCATGTCCAAGGGTGAGAGTCCCTATGGATTTGCTGCATGGATTTGCCCATCTGGGTGTATCTGTAGAAATATCTCCGATGCTCTCGTGGTGGCTACTGGTTGACAGCATCTCACCTTGCTTCCCGGCTAGATCTGACTCCTGCTTTTAGATAGGCTTTGAGGATGGGCCCTTTTAGATAGACTTTGTGAATCTACTTCTGAACACACACAAACCTCATCATGTTCCCCATCAACCTATGCTTCTCTCCAACCATGATCAGACTTGGGCCATCAGTTTGGCGGAGCTAAGCGGGTCCCCTAAAGGGCTGCCTCTTCCTTTCTACAGGCTCCCTCAACCCTCTCCATCAGCGTCCAGGCTTTTACAAGCACTAAACTTCATTAAATAAAAGGCAAAATAAACCACCCTGTAGCTCGGTCAGAAGCAGAGCCAGCGGAGGTCAAGGCAACGTTGCTGCTGCCTCCCAGCCGGCGCTGGCTCAAGCACACTCACGGCACATGGACATTGCAAGCACGCAACCTCACACGTGGACACCGCGACACGTTATCAGAGAGGAACTGCAATCTAATACATACGCCTTCCAGTAAATTTGCAGGTGCAGTCCGGGCGCCTGTCAAATCATGTATGAGAAACTCCGTCCAGTCCACGTATTTCTCTTTGATTGCTGTAAAGGTTGGGAAAGAAAAGAAATAACTTAACACAGCCCATTGCAATGGACTCATCACATTTTAGGGAGATTTCCTCCAAGATTAGCAGCCCCAGGATTTGCAGCCACGTGTTTAAACTTGTGGATGCAACCAAAGTTCAGACCAGGAAAAAAAGCTCATTGCTTGCTCAGCTCCTTGGGCCACCCTTGCAAGCACGTGCAGCTAGACCCCAAAGCAAAGGAAGGAAACCTGGCTCCGCTGTAGGCAGCGGCAGTGATTTATGGCACTGTGGCTTATCATCCGCATCGCTCACATTCAAAATTAGTCCCTGCTTGCACAACTCCTCATTTCCTGCTTACTGCGTAGGCTCTGATATGATTTATAAGGTCTCTTTCTATGTTTTCTATTGGCCTCAGAGAAAAGAAGTTATGCAAACTTGCAATTCCTCAGCAGGACCATAGCAGAACTCCAGGCGCTTTCCAGCACAAAGCCAAAAGAAAAAATCCTACCTTCAGACCATCGTAAGTCAGCAGTATTAATAAACTTGCACGTTAAGAAAAACTCGAACAATTTAGCAGGAACATCTAGTTCACTTCACAAAATCTGCCAGGCCATTTGTTTTGAGCCAAACATCGCAAATCGTAAGTAGTTTTTTTGTTTTTTAGGAGTCTACATCAACACAGTTTGAGAAGATTTAAACTGAAATGGGTAAATGCTGCCTCAGGGAAGGAAATTCTTGTTCTTCAGTTCTCGTTAGAAGCAGCGGAAGTTGGGCACCAACGTCCCTTGGGCAATGCAGCAAATCTCTGCTTCAGAGATTCAGATGCCTCTTCCAATTCATTCTGTGCATTTGCAATTGGAAACCCAGAAAACAGACTTTCGTTTCCCCTGCCTATAAATGAGGGTTAGACCACATCAGAAACATTCTTCTCTCTCTTCCAAAAAACTACTTATTTATTAAACAACAAATAGATATAAGTCTAAAACAGTGACACCTGTAGAAGAGGAAAAATATCACAATCATGTGCAAATTAAAAGCTTTCCTCTAAACAAGCAACTAGGTTGAGGGTTTACAGATTGTTACGCCATAAAGGAGCCCAGGAAGGTCAGGACTAGAAAGCAGGCTGGTATCAAAGACTGTAGCTCCAAAACAGTGAAATCTTGGCAGCTACCATGTTTGACTCAAAGGAAGACGAGTGGAATACTCATGGAAAGCTGGAGCAAGAAGCTCTGTAGTATGTTGGGCTTCCACAGAAACCACGGTGGGACGTCTGCACACTTTGAAAAGCTCAACGAATGTTGACTCCACAGCCCCTTCCAGACATGGGGATCAGCTGCTGCATTTCTCTGACAAAGCCTTGTGCCAAAGTTTATTGGCACAACACCAAGCACGGCACGCTTGCACGTGGGCTCAAGCACTTGGCACACTTGGATTCTGGCATAAACTCAGGCCCATACTCATCCTATATCCTCACCATCTCATGCAACACAAGCAGTTGGCCATAGACAAGGAGAACTAATACAGCTACCTCTTTTCCCATGTCACTTAAAACTATGCATTTACTTTATAAAGCTAAACACTTTGCAAGTGCACTTAAGTGTATCTAAAATTAGCCGACTTTAAAGCACTGGACTTCAACCTCTACAAAGTAATGCAAAAACAGACCTGAAACTGCTCAAACTCTTTTGCAATTGTGATTTGTTATGATTCCTGGGAGATCTAAGACCTTGACAATACTTAAGATGAAGGAGTAGCCTGAGTAGAAATGGTTTATACATGGTGCCTCCTCTTTCAACATTCCCATCGCAGGCACCTCGTCAGCTCCCGTCCACCTACATTAGGATATAAGTGACAAGCTTAATTTTGGCATCAGCGAGAGTACAGTAATTGCTATAATGAAAGAGACTGGAACCCCTCTAGCACAAGCTTCTGCCTCTCACTGTGAACAGCCCTGGAGGCATCAAAGAAAGGTGCAAGTTGAACTTTGTCTTGGCTCGTGCCCACAAGTTGTCAGCCAAGTTCTGAATGCCAGAGCTTCCTTACTGATGACTGACAAATGTGATAAAAAGAACTTGGTTCGAACTTTCAAAGCTGGCAGGGGGGAAGGAGAGCATCAGGATTTTCAGTCGACAACAGGTTTTAGATGCCTCCATTTCCAGATGCCTGATTTGAGATGCCATAACCATGCCCAATCTAGTTTTCTACCAGGCTGTTCCCCGTTCTTCTTCTGCATCTTTCAACACAGGCACCCCAAATCCTTCACTTTTTTTGAGAAATTTCCACCCCCCACTTTTTGATACCTAAGTAAGACTGAATCTTCAGCAACAACATTGAAACCAGCATTACTGGTTCCCAGACTTTCCCAGTTCAAAAGGGCCAAGTTGAACCTCATTTTCAGACCAAAACGGCTCATGTGAAGAGCCGAACGACTCCCACTTCTAGATCAGAAACAACCTCCTCAGGCAAGTCTCACAGCTATGGTTTTGCTTTATTTCATTTCTCCTTTACCCCTAGGAACCTCTGGGAGAGAAAAAATTGCACTGAAAATCTTTAGGAGCAGGGACGTGCACTATTACTGTGCCTGTACATCATGACCAGGGCTTCTCAATACAGCAGTGCAAGCCATTACAATACACCCATTTTTAGCAGCAATAAAGCAACTCTGAATCACCATGGCACCTGCAAAAGCCTTTAAGGACCAAGCAAGATGTTAAACAAGAATATTCGAACAAAGAGCTGGCAGTTTAAACACACGGGTGCTCAATCAGAGCATCCATTTCAGGAAGCACTGGTTGACCCTCACAGAAGACAACTGCAAACATCACCCATAGAGAAGGCAAAAGACTTCTCCAGGATTTCAGGCAGTGTCCCCAATTGCCAGGGGAAACACAGGTGTGTGTGCACTCACACACAGGAAATGCGGCTAAAGGAAATCTCCTCGACAAATCCCTTCCAAATGGGTTCTCGTCCTACAGAGAGGCAGGTCCTTCTGCAAAAGTCATACAGGACAAAGCAGCTGCTGACTTCAAATGGAAATACTCTGATCGGTCTCCTCCAGCTGCAAAGTGTGGGAGGAACAAGCACGATTGCTCTCCTCCCGATCTATGTCGCTCTTGCTGACCTGCACAAGCTCAAAAAGCTATCAAAACCCCCTAAAGTCAGTATTAAAGTCCCCACTACTTCTGCCTGCATGGCATGGTAGGAAACACCCCTATTTCTCTGCAATCCAGAGAACATCTGAATCTGGGAGGAAGACTTTTACCCAGGTATAAAATCTACTCTGAGGAGGGATGAAGACTCATTGCTACCCATGCCGTTGGCAAGCCCAGCGCTCCCTCGCTAGGCACAGCTTGTTTGTGAGGAGGACACCTTGGAAAGGGATCGTCACCCCTGCCACGACGGAGCGCCAAACAAGTCCAGTCGCACGACAGCATTTGAGATATTCTAGATACATTTGGGGCTACTTTGGGCATGATAACCTACGGAACGAGGGCTGACCAAGGCAACGGGGGCACAATCGCATGCGCTGGTCCTCTACAGCAGGAGACTCTAGTGCTTTGTGAAGACATAGAGCTTGACAGAAAAGCCCGGGACTCTCACAACTGCTCCGAGTCCTAACGCTATATTAGTGCCAGTGCAGTGGTCCTGCACAGGGCCTGCTGTGCGGAGAAATAAGGAATATGAGATTGTGCCGCACTCTAAGACCCTAGGGGCCAACAGCAATCCAATTTATCAGAGCGAAGGGCAATGATTCGAGAGACAGCATCGCAGAAAAAAAGAAAATAAGACTCTATTTGGTGCCCTCCCTGATGCAAAGGCCACAGTATGAGCTGAACTGAACGATTAAACGCTAGATAATCCAGAGAAGAGACACATATTAGCGATGCTCTCACTGTGCCTTATTAGCTAGAGTTCGACCCAAACGCAAGGCAGGAATCGCTCAAAGTGATACTCCCTAAACTCCGAACTACTTTTCCTTCCAGTCAACACCAGCATCCTGCTTTGGAGCTGCATCTTGCTGACACAGATGTACCGGTTGCCTTGGGCTCAGCTTCAGCTCCTTTTGGACTCAGTGCAGTTGGTTGCTTTCACACCTCTGCAGCTCCAAAGCCAAAGATTTTAAAGTGTCTTCAAGCCACATAAAACCTCCAGAACTGCTTGCTTTCAGCAAAGAAGCCCCTAAACAGGCCAGGACCACACACAGCTGAGCCAAGGTGCATCCTCTGGGCTCAACTTCAAAAACAGAGAGCTCTCAATAATCCCCAAATAATATTCATTCTTCGACAAGCTCCAGAAGTATAGGATAGATGACTGGACAGTGAGGTGGATTAGGAATTGCCTAGATGGCAGGGCTCAGAGGGTGGTGATCACTGGCACGGAGTCCAGTCGGAGCCCTGTGGTTAGCGGTGTCCACCAGGGGTCAGTCCTAGGCCCAGTCCTGTTCAATTTATTCATCAATGACCTGGATGAAGGCACAGAGTGCTCCCTCAGCAAGTTTGCTGATGATACCAAACTGGGAGGAGTAGCTGACAGCCCAGAGGGCTGCGCTGCCATCCA
>VZSV01000034.1:2874749-2910538 GCA_013398735.1 Nothocercus julius
GCTGTAGGTGACCCTGCGTGTGCAGGGGGGTTGGACTAGATGATCTCGAGGTCCCTTCCAACCTTAAGCATTCTATGATTCTATTATTCTTCATGCTTATTTTGCCATATGATCCGTCCTGGCATCACCTCTGCTCTTCCTGCTTTTCTTCTCTACTTGCAATTTTCTCAGTTTTGCACATCTGTCTCATTTTCCCATTTTTTGAGCAAACCGTTCTGGGCTGCAGCTGCATCTGATGGTGCAAACTCAGGTTTGGCAGCTGAGAATCGAGGCTAGGGCCACTAGCTAAGTGGCAGACATGCAACGCATCATCAGTACAGCATGCCAGGCATCATATTTTCCCTGTTTTTCACTAGTACCTGCTCAGAAAGTTTTTTGCCTTGCACTCTGCATGCTCCTGGTGATTCAAGGACAGACACCAGCGTATTGTACACCTGCATTACCAAATCCACCACAATATAAAGGAAGAAAAAGGACGAACAGTCATTTCTTGCCTTCTTTCTGTAATCTTGTTATTAAAAAAGAAAAAAATAAAAACCATTCTCAATTATTCTGGGTTCTCCAGCAACCTGCCAACATCTCCACCACAGAATCCCCAACAGCCTCCACGACCTCTAAACAGTCACTCTCCTTGCATGAGAAGTGAGGAACAGTGTCTTAAGCAGCTTTAAAAAATGGTTCAAAATCACTCAGATAAAACTGTTAAGTAACAACACTCTCGCTGCACCAAATACTCTTATTATTAAAATTTCAGCCCCTCCTGGGACTGGAACGAGCAAAACCAGTTAGTAAAAGTAGCTAAAGCTGGACGAGACCCGGACAATTCTTATCAGTGTCTCAAAAAACTACCTATTTCCCAAAAAGAGTAAATCAGGACATTGACAAGCCTTTTTTTTTTTTAAGATAATAGTAAGACATGCAGGTTTTGGAAAGGTAAAAAGCATATTATAAAAATATAGAAGCCTTTCCACCTTGGTGTTTTCTTTTAAGTTCGTCATTATAATTTTGATACAGTATTTATAGTTATAAAAGTATAAGTACACAAATAAAATTGTTACTGTGTTATAAAGGTCTAAATGACAGAGTCAAAATGAGATGTCTTTACATCAAAACAACACAGAACATTAAAACAATTTGTTTAGACTTCATCCATCAAAACAGTTTGTCAAAACTGACACGTTCCCCAAAATATTTCCATTTTGATAAAGCAGCATTTTGACAGAAAACAGCTCAATCTGAACATTTTCAATCATCTTGATGAACAACTTCTAGGAAACCAGGTCCCAGACTGTATGTGGGAACGGGTTTGTTTGCATTTGTGTTTCTGCCCAACTTAGGGGCATCTCAAGGGGCATGCGGATTCGACAAAAGTCACTACAGTGTCTAGTCAAAGAAAAACAAACAACAAAAATCAAAAGTAGTTAGTGGGTTACTATCATTTTGCATGAAAATGATGGTTCTCTATGGTTTCCCCCATAAGGAGACCTCCTTTCCTCCTGGTGCTCTCAGGAAAACATCGTGTGGACACAGACATCCTCAAAGAACTTTCTTCAAAATTCAAACAATCTTCTGTTCTCATAGCAGCAGGTTCTGTATTTTGAAAAAGATCCCAAAATGATGGGGGTGGGGGGGAGGGGAAAGCTGCTGATCTGTTTTCCTAGTGACAAAGCCATAAATACCAGGAGATCAACTTCAGGCCTCCAATCATCAGCTTCTATACATCCATCTTAAACATGGAAAACCTCTGAAGGACATAATATTACATAGCAAATTTTCATGGAAATCAAAACTTATAAGCAACTACATATCAAAGATTAAATGAGTTTTTAAAATATATTCCTAGAGTCAGCAGTTATGGTCCCAATTATATAGATTTATAACAGACGAACAAGGAGATGTTAGAAGGAAATGGGATAGTTATAAGCAAGTTAGTAGCTGTTGCTCACTGGTGGAAGAAGTTGACTGATTAGAGGCTAATTATCCCATAAACTTTAATATAGAGAACTTTAAAAATGTGTAAACCTCAAATGAATCATATTTGCTTAGTCTATATGGACTACTTCATGTAATAAAAACATACTCCATGACTTTTTAAATTAAGCCTTCAAAATATTTGGCTCTGGGTTTTTGTTTTTTTTTTTTTTTTTGGCTGTCCCAAACACACTGATCCCAATTCTCACCAAAAAGCTAACTCAGACTTTAATACTTTACACAGACTTTAATATATTCAGGTCTGCCTGCACCAGCACCTTTAGCTCTGAGCACACATGCAGATCTCACCGACTTTGTGTACTTGTGTAGGTGCTGCAACAAAAGGACATTCTCCCTTGAATTAGATACTGCATTTTAAATTTGGCCAAGTAGAACCCAAATAAATTTAGTAAAGCTTCACAGGTAATGCTTCATGTGCAGCTGCAAGACTAGATCAATATATGATCCCATCCTCTTTTATATCAGTACAAATGAAGACATGGACACATGCTTCAGGTTTCACCTTAAAAATTATTTACTGCTTTGTCTATGCAGTTACATCAAATTTTAATGTGTTTCAACTGTTACTCTTCCAGTTGCCATTCAAGGTGTCCAAAAATGACCCATTTACAGTCTCTTGGTCAAAGCAAGTGAGATGACAAGGACAAAAATCTATCCCACTGTGCACAGGATATTTTACTTCCTACTATCCTTTGAGTCATTTACAGATTGCCTGTTTCCCTTGGGTTTCTCTAGACCTTAATTAAGATTTTTTTTTTCTTTTTAACAATAAGAAGGCAGCAGGGGGGTTGTATATAGCAATTTATTTCTTGAAGCTTTTCTCTGCTACACCTCCAACCCATCTGTGGGGTCTACAGCTGGAAGAAGCATGGATATGGGATGCAGCTGCAAAAGAGTGCGTGTGTGATGGGATGTTATCTTGAGGTTACTTTTTTAGACCTTCTGTTAGACCTTTTTCTAGTAAGGTCCTCATGCTTTGCCCAGCAAGAAATAGGTTGTCAAAGGGTCACCAACAGCAACTGCTGAGGCACTTCCACTCCGTAAATCCAACACTGGTAGCTAAAAATACTTTTCAGAAACAAATATGTTCTGCACTTGAGAGCTTGCTGCTCTTTAAAAGTTAAACTGCCCAAGATCAGAAATTTGGCAAATAAATCCTAGCAGCACAGTAATCCATGTGCCATTAACCCAGATCAGGCTGCCGTGATCAACAGAGAGCAACCATCTCTCTTGCCATTCCTGCAGACAAGCTGCAGTAAATGATTCACCTCATAAGCACCGTGATTAATTACTCCCCTTCAGTTAAAATCAATAACCTACTTGTGCTGGGGAGCTTATAAAAAAAATAAATAAAAAGGAGAGGTGCTCACTGGGAAGCGCATGAATGGGAGAGGAAGGAGAGCAACAGACAGATGGGAGTCTGCACAAGCTGAAGGAAGCTCATCTCTCCCCAATATGACCTTGAAGATTCATCTGGTCCTTGATGGACATAGAGCCACCCAGCAGATGCTCAGGGATGCACCAGATTCAACCCTGGGTAACTAAAACCTCTTTGTTATCAAGCAGAATGCTGTAATTCAAGCAGGAATAGCTCACTCTTGACAGCCAAGTGATGCCCAGCACTCAAGAGCTCCCAACAAGTCGTGTCACCACAGGGGCTCCCGTGTCATTAGCATCACCGTCCATTAGGGCAACAGCTTGCTGTGAAGATGCACATCCACACGCTGCAGCTCTCTCCACATCATCCCAAGCCTCCCCATAAATCCCTTGATTATTTGTTGTTTTTCCCCCTCTGCACTAACCATAGTGCCCAATGCACAGCAAAGTCTTGATGAGTACCTTGTCAAATGAGGACCTTGGGATGAATCAAGGAGATAGGGGGAACTCGATATTTTGATTGCAATTTCTAAACCTGTTTTTAACCCATAAAGAAAACAAAAATATTGCAAGAGCTCTGTTTTCCAGACAAAATCCGTGCCGAAACCACAGTGCACGGAAATGGCCACTTTGCAGGCTCAGCTGCTCTCTTCCAGAATGTGTCCCCACCACACAGAGATAGAAAAGGCATTTCTATCACCTTCGCAGGCACTGAGACTTGCCCCTGCAGGTAGACAGGAGACATTCCTTGAAAAATTCTGGTTAAAACATTCCCCAAGGATTAGAGGGGATGCATACATGCCACTTCCCAGTTGTCAACCTGAGAACACCCACAGTGCTTCACACACCACCCATTAGCATTAATTCCAGAACAGCAACACAACAGGAGGGAAACAAATGTCTACAACCACCAGAACTAGTAATTCTCCCATCTATCGCCAGACGAATTACCTCCCGAACCATCTGCAATACAGCTGTCTGCTTGGTCTGTACCCTGAATTAGTACTGTTTTTTTGAAGTCCTACCCTTTCCAGGCAGGCCAGACCCAAATCTATTCTATGCTGTGACAGTGTCCAAAAATTACGGGACACTCAGAGAGGATGTCACTATAGCGTAAGTATCATGCCGATGGCTCTAACCTCACGCCTCCAAATTCTACCCAATTATTTCATGATCTAAAAACCTTTTCGCATTTCTGAACTCTGTGGCTGTACACTGAAAGCTGTTCTTGGGAGGCAACACCATAAAATGCAACCAATTTACAGCAACATCCTTGTGTAAAGAACAAACCAGCTCACTGCACAACTGCCTTTCTTTCCCCTGTAATGCTGGGAGACTACAGCAAAAAATCCAGTAAGAACACTGGTACCAGCATTTAAACACATATATACAGGGACCTGATGTTCAAAAAATACGTCCTGGTGGGGGTTTGGGGTTTTTTTCCCCCTATTTATAACAGGAAAAAAGTAAGCAGAGATGATGTTTATAGTTTATAATAGGCATCAGATTGTTTAAGATTACGGAGGAATTAAGACAAGCTGGTGGGAAGCTCTGAAAAAAAAAAAAAAAAAAAAAAAAAAAAAAAAGAATTTTTTGGTTGGTGGTTAAAGCACCAGGCTGTGAGGCTGAATTACAATATTTGTTTTTAACAAATCCACCAGGTATGCATGAGGCTCAAAGGTTCCTCAAAAGCACATTTCTGGCTTTCAGTCTTTCTTACCTTAAACGGAAGCTGTATGTATGGGTGCAGCTCACCCTGTATCACCAAAAATCTTGCATTATTCATGACTATTTAGCATTAGGTCATGTCAAACAAGTCCTTGCTTGGCTGGTCACAAGTGCAGCCCTCAACCCGTGCCATCCTTCAGATGAAAACCCTGGCAGGGCTCAGGCATGAGAATGGTACCCAGGAACACAGTGCTGGGAGGTACAAATGAGAAACCAGGGCGCACCAGGTCTAATTTAAGGACTGGTCCGTAGTTCTCCACAAATCCCACCCAGACCTCGCAGCATTCTTCAAAGCCATTGAGATTCATTCGCTGTGACCTTGCTTTGTGAATACCCCCTGAAACCAGATGTATCTGTAAAAGAGTACATCTAGCACTTTGCAGGGTATTCAGTAATTACTCAGAATTGTATTGCCTGCTTCTAATGATCAAATCCCATTTAATCACTTTAGAGCCTCTCAGATGCGTGACGTAAGCGCTGCAAATCAGGACCTACAGGGCCTTATGAGCATTCATCACACATCCTTCCCAAAATTAATGGTACAGTCTTCACACAGCCAGGCCCCATGAGGTGCTTAACATCGTATACACAAGATCTAATTTCATAATCATCATAACACCAAAGAAATACCTCATCTTGGAACATTTTGCGCTTCCTAAACATGTGTTTTCCTCACTTGGAACTAGAAAAGGGCTTGAACTATAAGTCCCACAATCAAAAGGAGATTAAAAAAAGAAAAAAAGAAAACTTTAGAACTGAATCTGAGATCAACATGTAATAATAGCCAAGACATCATCTGACATGCAACTACAAGTTGCAGCATTTAAAACATCAGCAGCTTTTCCATAACATTCCAAGCCTCTTTGGGCTTCTAAAATGTAAGCTTCTCCCTCATTCCAGGGGACGCTGACTGGAGATAAGGATGCTGTGACAACCCCCAAATCTCTTCCCCACTAAATTGAAGGTTTCTAAAGCTCAGGGTAGAACTGTGGCTCAGGCTCAGCTGGTTTCCAGGGTCTTGATCTCATCTTTAGAGCACAAGGCTTCCTCCAAGCTTTTCTGGCTTATTTGCTTCTAAATAAGTTTTCTGTGTGTTCTGCTGGAATGGGAGCTTCCAAATGGAGCCACCTGCTAACGCCAAGGCTGACAAGTTCAAAGATGACAGCAACAACCGCAGAATTTCCTTCTCATCTCTGCAGGCTCTATGTTCATCATGAGCAAGTGTCTTGATTAAGCTATGTGCAACAGGCAGCACAAACCATTTTCCAACTTTGTAAGCACTTTCCCTGGATACATCTTCTGTATCTGTATCTGGATACATCTTCTGAGGTTATTTGCATTTTTATGTCGTAAACTTAAAAACACTTTTCCCTTGTTTGTTCAGTTATTTCCAACAACTCAGGTAGGACACAAGGCATTTTTCACTCCAAACACAGAAGGTCTCATAAAACCACATGTCACGAGTTCAACTGTCAATCAGGAAGCATTCCAGCACATCCTTAAACTGATTTACTCATTTAAAATTTGTGATCAAAATGAAGCAGATGGGAACAAGGGAATAAAAGGGGAGGGCAAGGACAAAAAAAGCAAACTACCCAGGAATCCACAGCAAAATCCTTCCCAATCCCATGCAACAAGGGCCAGACTGAGCTAGAATTTGGAATCTGTATTAAGGAGCTGCCTCCTGATGATCGACGGGAATATGTTTTATAGATGTGTCACTTGAATGTTCTGCACTGCATAAGAGCTACCTCCGTGGGCTCCTGGAGCATCTGGTCTGCTTCAGGAAGCAAGTCCCTTCTGCAGCGGCTGCGAGCCCACGATATCGTGTGCAATGAGAGGAAAATCAAGCACGAGTCACAGCTGGCTTGGGATCACACTGTCGCTTGCATCTGCCACTAGCAGCCTCCTCAAACCCGCAAGCTGCTGATGCTCAAACCCAGAGGTGCCCCTCATCTGGCATGGGAAGGCATAGGCGGCTGAAGACATGCCACCAAACACCGTGAATTGTCCTTGGCCTAATGGGACACAGAATAACCTCTAAAGTCTACTCAGCTCTAAGAGACATAAAATAATCCTCAACCTGATCCAAACAACCCGTTGCAGAAATGCCTATGTCACCCTCATGGTGCTCTGAATGAGGTCCTTTCTGCTCAGTGCCCTTCTCTTCCACAGCAACGTGCAAGGCATTCATTCTTCTCTGATAAAAAGCCCCCAAATTACACCTAGGTTAAAACTTAGATGTCTGAGCAGATGTCTGTAATGGTGAATATTTACAAGTTTGTTGATGCTTTACTTATTATATCTCCACATTAACTACCTAGTTAAGATTAGGCATCTTGCAGTTGAGAGGATATTTCCATTTCAGAACTCTTCTGGGGGAAATAACAGATGACTAGGGAACAGGAATATAAGCAATTACCTGAAATGGCCATTTACAATCTCTCAATTATTATTTTTATGGATTTTTTTCTATAAAAATCCATATACCTGGATGTTAGTTCAGCTGAACATGTCAGAGAGAGTGGTCTACACTCTCTATTAGGCCAGTTTTCCCATTTTTCTATGGCTTCATGGCTTTCCAGATACACAGCTTCAAGGCGTGTGTGCAACAGTGAAGGAACAACTCAGAGCAACCACTATTGAATATTCCAGCTGTGGAGATCGACAGGGTCATGAGTGATGACCCTGTCATCTTGCAAGGGTCATCTTGCAAGACTTCTCTTGACTAAGGACGTGGTAGTCTCCTTGATGACAACTCACCAACTCTCCAAAACAGAGTTGAAAGTCTTCTACTTTTCAGTGAACAGACTACAGACTGTCCTACATTTTGTCCTGTATTTATATGGTTTGCACTAGACAACTGGATGATGTCAACTGATGACTCAACATGGAGCACCAGAGCCAGTACTGCCAAAACTTGCTGTCTCCTCATCCACTTGAATGTTTGTGGGGGGGCAGATTATGCTGCTTGTACAATGGATGTAAAGATTTTGGGCCACAAAAAGTAGAATTTTGTGAATTTTAGATGAAGCAGTCTGAAGAGTACCTTGTTTTCAGAGAATTGAACTGCCACCCACTGAAAAAAACACCCAGTCACATCGGTTATTAAAGAATGAGGACACTAAAAAAGGCTCCCATCACAGAAAATCTTGATGTCTGCTCTCAACATTTTCCTCAGATATATCCCTGGAAATAGAGCTTCTCGTTCACATTTGCACTGTCATCACTCTTCCCGTTACTTATTTTTGCTCCTCCAGCACAACTTCTTCTAGACTTCTTGTGGTTGAGTCGTGCTAACGGCTGCAGTATTATCCTGTACGTTCTGTCCAGAACTGCAAGCAGCAAAGGATGAAGTTGTGGCTCTCACCTGCACATATCAGACCCTCTGAGCATCATTAATTGAGCTAGAGTCTCTTCAAAAGATGCTTGTCTTGCCAGAGTTTGGGGATCTCAGCAGAACTCAGTCTTACCAACACTTGGATCTATATAATTCCACTACCGCAGATCAACACTACTGCAAGTAGTTTTGCTCCTGGTCCCTTGTTTTTATATAAAGAGGAACATTTTTGCTGTGCTGGGCTTGGACTTTGATAGATACAGACACAATCTCACAAATCCCCAGCACCACCTCAAAATCAACATTTAAAAAAAAAAAAAATCTACATATTGTACTTTGGACAATTAAAGCTTCCTCAGCTACTGATGCCAGCCCTCCTCTTCATCATGGCTCAAGAGTGTGGCACAAGCCCACGGAGACCTACTTCATCCAGCCCAGAGGGGTAATTTGCCATTCTCAAGGCTGCCTACTATAAAAACAAGTGGTTTCCACATCAGTGGATATCAAAAAAGTGCATTTTTACTCCTTTCTGCAAGAAAATAAGCTGATAAGTGTCCAATTCCATGCAACTGTGGAACAAGGTGGCACAAAAGGTGCAAGCCCACCATGCCTTGCAAAGGCACAAGAGATTGTCTGCATCTCAGCTGGTTCTCGGCTTTGAGGAGCTCTGCTCTCAGATGCCTTCCCAAAATTGGCTTTGCTCCTGTGTGCAACCCTTTTTTTCATCTCCTTACTTGTTCTTCCTTTCCCTGCCTTAGCTCTGGAAGAATCAGCCATACAGGACCAAGTGCAACATCACTTGCCATGGATTTTCCAAGTATTGCAAAGATGGAGAGCACAGACTTGAGAGATTTCCCAGTGTTGTCCCAGGCACCTGTTGTGAAGGCCAATCGGGAAGCAATCATGCTGGCATCCCCCAGCCCCAAGATCGTTGTTAGCCCATCACAAGCATCACCCTCCTAAAAGCATATGGTAATCCAGCTCAAGAGACTCAACCCATCTACCCAATGGGTAACAAAAACCTCATCCAAGGTCACAACCAACGTGTAGGGATGCAACCAAGCACATGAAAGGGTGGCCGCCCCCTCGAGCTGTAGGACCACAAGAAAAAACAGCCCCTGGAAACCAGACTCACACCACCGGGTGGGATGGATCAAATCATTCCCACTTCGGTATTCAAGCACCTTCCAACAGGGGAACAGGTATGAAAAGAAAAACAAACAGAGTCAAGTGCAGCTCTGTGTACAGAAATGAACTAATATCAAGCTTGACTGAAAAAGTTGATTAAATTAGTTTAATTTAAAAGCCCAAACAAACCCTGAAGGAGGTTCTTTGTTTATTGCTTTTACTGACAGCACGTGTTACTGAAGAAGCACTATGTGGGCATGAAAAATTTATTCATTGAATCTTTCATAAAACTGCACACTATTGGTTTCACTCCGGATATATTTATAACTTGTCATGGTCCAGGAAAACCACTGCTTTTCCTCCCTCCCAGACTGTCTATAAAGGGTTTGGCTTTGAGTTTCCGTTACTGGAAACTTAGTCCCACTATGGCTTGTGTGCAAGGCGCTACTTCTTTAATTCTAATAGTTGCAATTAATAATAGGATAGTTGCAATTAAAATAGCTCAGATCTCTCTGCACCACCTAACATAGACCACCATAGAGCTGCAAGCACACTGCCATTTCATTGCATTGCTGCTGGCCACGGTGCAAAGGAGAGCGCAGGGTGAAGAGCCACCAGCACTGGCAGAAGGAGAACCAAGGTGGCAAAGGAGAAGTTTTAACCCGTTCCCACTGGAAACGTCCCCAGGCTCTGCTCGGAAAGGCAATGCTCCAACACCATCCACATCAGTGCAACGCGGCAGCTGGAGACTGCAAAAGTCTACAGCAAGGAAACGCGCCCCATTGAAACGCCGTATGCTTAAACCTCATGCTTGCTTAATGGAGTATTTTCCCTTTTTCCTAAGTCATGCATGTGCATGGGAATGCAGCACACGTTGGGTGCAATATGGGGAAACAAGAGCCACACCAGCTAGCAGACACAGGCCTAGAGGTTTCCTTTCCCTGGGCCTAAGTGTCCCAGCAAAGCCACGCATCCAAGAAAACCAAAAACAGTCTGCAAGGGCACTCAGTTTAGTCTTGCTACAAGCAATCCGTTTGCTATCAAAACTCATTCCATCAGCAAAACCCCTTCTTGAACCCTTTCTTGGCCAGAGGCCAGCCAGGGATCCAGCCCATGTTCCACACTGGGGTAATCACACACTAGCATAAACAGGGTTATACTATGCTCAGTGCTCACTGTAAAAAAAAAAAAAAAAAAAAGCCTAATATAGTTTTATTATATTTTTACTGACTGCACAGCTCATAGTGCAATGAGAAGAGGCTGTAGTTAGAAATAGGGATCAGGACTTTTTTTTAATCCATAAGAGCAGAGACAAAAAACACAAACACGATCTGCATTAGGACCATGCATAGCAAATTGCAACAGCAAAACCATCACATAAGTTGCACTGATGTTTAACTGGGTGTAGGCCAAGCTTAAATTTCCCCATATAACCTCGAGCAAGATAAAGGCAACTCAAATTGGGCTCAACCTAGGCAGTATTGGCGCAGTGCAGGGTCCTGCACAGACTGATGGCCATGGTGTGCACCCTCCCTCTTGAGACCGCAGGCTCCCCCCATTTCCCTTCCTCCCTTTGCTGGCAAGAAAAAGTAAATAGAAACATAGCATAAGCAGATGTTGTTGTCCCTACAAACCCAGCTTGCTGGAACCATTTCTGCCGAAAGCAGGAAGTTAGGTTTTGATTAAAGAGGGTTCTCTTCTTGTTTTTGATAAGCAGAGCCTACTCTACATTCAAGGTCTGGACATTTTTTTGCTGAAAACCCAAACCATCCTGTGGGTTTTTGCACACTGGTTCCTCGGTGGGTACTATATTGCTCACACACAAAAGCATTTTGTGGGGCACTGAGAAGACATCTCAGGGTGCGTCCAGCGAGGTCCAGCACTTTGCAGGAAGAAAGTCTAAAGACAATATTTGGGGACTTAAGCCCAGAAATCACTTTTCTGACTTTTTAAAATGTATTTATTAATTTTTGAAGTGATCTTTTTCTTTAAATGAAGAATATTGATGAAAAAGCAGAAGGTTAGACTTTCCACTTGATCGCCTCCACCATTCAGCACAGTCCCATCAAAGTCTCAAGCAATGGACACTTGCCATTTCCCTCTCCCATTTCTTTGCCTGAGTCTCACACCAAAAACTCCCGTCTTCCATGCAGAGCGGCCTCACCCCTGCAAGGCTGCACGGCTGTATAAAAAACATTACATTTAATAAAACAGCCTACTTGCATGTTTTGCCAGGCCTGTTCCTATAGCCATGCCACATCTCCACCACAGATCAATGACCACCTACACTCCCAAAAAACACATAGTGGTCCGTTACACACAATCTACCCCCACAGGGCCCAAATCACACCAAGGACAGGAAGGAAAAACTCCCACGGGCATCATAATGAAAATATTTTTATTTTTCATGCCCCTGCGAGGGGCTGCATGGGGGTAGATGCCAAGTCTCGATGCACCCCAGCAATGTCCAGTTGCTGCAGGGTCCCAAGAGCAGCAGAGCCAAACCAACACTACTCTCGCTAGGGCAAACTGCAGCCCAAAAACCCCATGCTGCTCAAAGCTGGCACTGCTTTTTCCTTCCTCTCTTCTGTTGCCCTCTGCAATCATTAGAAGACCTCAGGAAGGAGAAAAAAAAAAAAAAAAAAAGGCCAAAACAAACAAGCAAACAAAAAGCTATTTTTTATATGCTTGTTAAGAATAATCTGCTAAATGCTCTGTGCCAATGCATAAAGCTGCCTACTATGCTAATAGAATACTTGACATTTATTTGCTGACTAGTTATTTATGCTAACGTCACCCCTGCATAATTAATACTCTGCTAAGGCGGACTTGAAAAGCACACATATAATACTGCACAAGGAGTCATTTGCAGTGTTTAAAATAGAGAAATCCTACAATCTATTTACATTAGGTTAGACTCAACTTGGTTTTGATGGAAAAAGAAGATAAGGATTAGGCAAAGACGACAAAAAAAAAAAAAAACTGCCTAAAATACTTTAGCAATATCCACAGCATTTGGCAGTAGAACCTGCCAAAGAAGATTTCCGAGTTTCATTTTGCTTGGCTCAGGGGTCCAGTTTGTAGCTGATGTAAACCAGTATAAACTTAGTGCATGTCTACTGATTTTCTCCGGCCCCAAGCTCTTAGGATGTAATATTTCAGCTAAGCCTCCAGTAAAAGAGCTAAACCAGGGCCAAATCTCCTCTTAATTACCGTGGTAGAAGAGCAAAACCATCTCGGATAAGGCGATGGAGACAAGCCAGCTCCTCAAAGACAAGAGCGCATGCTGCCTATCTGATCCCTCTACCTAAATTTTAATTATGGTTCTGCAAGCACAGTTAAAATTTTATATCTTGGGGCATGAAATTACCAGGAGGCAGGAAGAAGAAAGGAAACAAGGGAAAGCTGAGTTTGGTTAAAATAAATCCAAGATCGCATCTTCTAAGAGAGCAACTCCAGAGGAGGGCAAGATCTGGTTGCTTCATTTTGGAAAGCCAAACAGTGCCTCCTACCATGGGATCAACTTTTTTCTTTTTTTAATCAGTCTGTTCATCTATTTCCTATTTTGCACACAAATACACTATGCAACACAGTAGACTATCATGGATTATGCGCAAACCAAGGAGTCTTCATATCCCAAGTTTTGACATGGTCAACTGTATCTGCTTCTCCTCTCGCTTACAAGGGGTAATGCACAAATTTTCAATGCTGAGTGGGTAAGGTGACTCAGGGGGTGATGGTTTTTCAACAGCCACCTCAATTCTGTGCTGAAGGGGAAGCTGGTGCTGGGGTAAGACACAGGAGGCTACAAACGCTGGTCTTATTCGCAAAATAGGCCAAAATAAGAAGGTTTTAACTAACGGATGGTCACCTAAGTCACCCCTTATCCATACAGGACAGAAGACAATTCCCACGTTAACACCGCAGCTGATGAACTTTGTGTTAAGCTGCCCTTCCTCAAAGGAATTGCCACCAAAGGACCTCAACAGAAAGGAGAAAAAAAATTCACATCCAGCTGCATCAGGCAGTACCTCCCCATCGGTCTGTACTCACGGTTAACATGCAAGAAGAAACCTTCGTCCCAGAACGTGACTTCGGAACTGCTCAGTGCCAAAGCTACAGACCATAAGGACAGTTTCACACTTTCCTCAAGCCAGTTCATGAATAAACATCCAACTCATTTGAATGAGTCCTACATTAACTAATTTAAATAATTTTCATTTTGCTTTGAATGGTAAACAGATCTATTCTGCCAGGATAGTTGAGTTTGCAATTCAAATTACACACCGATTTGTAATGAGAAAAATATAATTAATGGCAAAGCTTGCAGTAACTACAATTTTACTCCTTTGATTTCATGCAGGGAAGGATGGCAGGTGGGGGGGAAGCACAGAGCACACACACGTTCATGCTGCCCTTCCATAAGCCAGTGCATTTTACTGCAAACCAGAGTACTTTGGCCCTTGGTGCTGTTGCACCAGAATGTCATGGCAGGGACATAACGTGACTTGACATTATACTCACAGTCACCGTGATGCAATGCTAACGTCACCCCATAAATAATAACCTAACAGTCTGTAAATTAAACTACTTCCGTCTATTAGGATCATAAACAATAATTATTTGGCAGCTGCCCCTTGAAAGCTCTCTGTGCTGAATGTTAAATCAAGCCGCACTGATTTCATAAACTGAAGAGGGTGTTTTTTGGTTGTATTTTTGTTTTTTCTTTTTTTCCCCTCCCACCTTCCTCCAATCTCTCTCCCACATCTTATGTAATTCGTCAGCCGGTCACTCTGCAGCAGTGCTGTCTGGCATCACGTTTGCAAGATTCGTGCCCATCACTCCTATCTGCTTCGCAAGCAGAAATAGAGCCTTGTCCTGCTCCTGGAGTCCTGCCAGGTACATGAGTTCCTCAGCACAGACCTCATTATTAACTAGAGCCTTCAACTCCTTATTAAAAATAAACCCTAATGACAACTAACCAGCCCCGGCCACGCTGCTTGCATGTAGTGGTCTGGTCTTGCTGTCATCAAACTGTGCAGAATCAGGCACCAGGAATCGCATTAACTTGGAGCTGACTTTCAGCTCTTCCAAAGGTTTGGCAACAAAAGTGCATGATGCTAAAAGCAGGACATTTTGGTGGTGTTGGGTAAAACGGCACTTGCTCCTGTAGCAATGCAACGTCAGGTCCTGCAGTCCCCACCAGATAAAACTCTGGACTGCAATGAAGTTTCCCTCAAGAGCAGGCACATTCACTGACTGTAAAAAAAAGTAACCACAGGAGTAACTTCAGATATCTGAGCACGATGAGTCTGGTACTCAGAAATCACTTTTAAAAACTAATCTGAGCCTGATTCTCTCTAGGGCAGAGAAGGAACACTTTGAAAACCCACGTTCTTCACTGAGGAGCTTAAATGGGAACAATGTCCTTTAGAAAATCCACCTTGAACCCCAGGGTGGAACCCAATGGGAAACACTCATGGGCATCACTGTGATTCAGGGACACATTTTGGACCTCTACCTTTCCACAAATGAGAAAGAGGGCCTGAAGGCTCAGATCTCCTGGGCATTTTAACCATCTCATTTGCAAACACAACTTCAACTCTTAGATCTTTAAATCTCGTCTGAAATCGAAATTTGGACATTTAAGTTAATTCACTTTTTCTGAAAACTATAGTAAAACCTATTCGATGAAGTTTATTCATTGAGAAGATGGAAGAAAACAAACAAAACAAAAAGGACCAAGACAGTTGTCCAAAATTCGGGTCCACTGTGGCATACAGCTGCACTGCCAGTCCAAGGAGAATGGATATACAACACACTGCACGTTTGCAGGCACTCAAGCAAGCCAGCTCACGCATGGAAGCAGCCACAAACCAAAGAGCAGATCCCAACATTTCCATGAAAAGCAGTTGCCTCCAGTTATAAAACAATCATTATTTTCTATTACAACAGTCAATAAAATCTCTCACCCCTTGACTCTGGCATTTTGAGCTTTAGTTTACCGCATTTTACGCTTTCTGGCAACATTGATTACAATCCAGGTAATAAAAGGTAGTTTAGGAGACCAATAAAAAAAATTAAAATAAAAAAATTAATCCTTCTTACGTTAGCCTGATTTATCAGTGTTAATTAGATTTCTTAGCTGTACCTATCTTAAAGACTTTCTTTTTTCTCTCCCTCCTTTTTAGGCAGTCAATCCTCTGTCGATTCAGAAGGCACAGTCAGACCAGAAGAAGCCCAGAGATAACAGCCCATCTCAGAGTGAGACATATGCAAGACAGGAATGAGTCTTTCAGCCCTGATTCGAACCAAGTCAGTCCCCAACAGCTCATTTCAGCAGAAATTGAGGTGAAACCAGGAGAAACCACACAAGACACAAATAGCATGCACACTTTTTCAATGGTCACATGTAACAAAATACAGAATCATCATCAGCAGAATCCTTAAGTGAGGCTTTTCTTAAACACACGCATAAATTGGAAGGTTAATACCTTGCTTTCTTGACCTTGAACAAACTGGATGCTCAGAGGCAAAAGCAGTTTTTAGATAACATTTTTCTTATACACTAGAAAGCAAGTCATATTTTTTAAAGAAACTGTTCCAAACAGGTCATTAATCTATAGGTTTTGCCTTCAGCTTCTGTGCACTGAATTGCTGACAATCACAAGGTGCCCTAACTGATGTTGCCCAAATCTTGCTGGCTTTAATTTGTATCTGTCATTGGAATCAAAAGCTGCAGGAATCTGGCAATGGAGGGCTTTTAACTCGCAGAATAAAACTTTTGGAGAGTTTTGGAGAGTGCACTGGCTAATTCTGATCTCGTTTACATCTAAACTGAAAAGAGAATATACAAAAAAAAATGTTCATTCCATTCTAGAACTACAAAAAAAAAAAAAGTGATTTCTCTCCCTGTTCTCCAGCAGAAAAAAAAAAAAAAAAAAAAAAAAAAAAAAAAACACCTTTTTTTGCAGTTCAACACTTCCTAATTAAGGCAGCTTCCTACAGAAATGGATTTTGATCTTAACAGCTAGGGAAAAATTCCTTTTCTAGATGGACTGAATCATCCACTGACCTGCAGACACCTGACCCTGAACTGTTGTACAACTTCTGCAGAGTCACATCACCCAACACCAGTTGATTGGAGATCAACACCTGGAGATCGACCCATTCCAGACTGACTGGAAGTCTGGAGTTTCATCATCAGACCGATACTAGAGCATGACCCTGGCAAAACATGCAGAACTCACCATCTGGAGGCATCAGGACCTTGTTATTCTGCGTACACCAGCCAACAGGGTGAAGATCTGCGGTCATCACGTCGCACCAGAAATCCGCCCTGCGGTCCTCTCCATAGCCGCAGTAACGAAGCAGTAAGAGCTGTCCACATGTTGTAATGATCGTAGCTACCCAGTACGTGTCTGGATTGCTCTTGTTGGCCACTTCTAATTTCATTCCTGGCTGGAAACTGCTTTGAAGGCTGATTTCAACCTTACAAAAATGAGAAAGGCATGGTGTTACTTTTTTCCCTTTGCAGGGAGAGCCTTCCCTAGACCATCAAGGTGACACTGCCTGTAAAGAGCAGATTTTGGGTAGGCAGTTGCTGGTTGTGATCCTTAATGCAACCACTTCCCTGCCAACCTGCCCAGGCAGGACCATTGCTGGTACATACACCCACGATGCAAGGTCCTACGTGCTCCCAAGGGGCATCAGCATCAGTAACCTTAGGTGTACTACACATGAGACAGCTGGTACATGCCTGAGCACTGTAAGGCTCACTAAAGACGGCAAGACAGGTGAAGCACGACCCAAGGGAGGTTACCTTTAAAACTGCAAAGCTCCATCGGCAAATGATGAGTGCAAGGGCAGATTCTGAGCACCTCTGGGAATTAGGACCAGCTATAATAATTATATATAGTTCAGTATATATAATTGTACATATAGCAACACAGAGCTGAGGAAAGGTGCAGGATCACCTCCCTCGACCTGCTGGCAACACTCCTCCCAATGCAGGCCAGGATCCCATTGACCTTCTTGACCACAAGGGCACATTGATGGTTAACTTGTTGTCAACCAGAATTCCCAAATCCCTCTCAAAGGAGCTCAATACTCCCGGTCAGTGAGGATTTCATGGACTTTCAATATTCTTATGCTAACATGGACCAGAATTACAACTTCCAGAATTCACCGTGGTCTACATGAGCCATGTTTACCAGGAACGGGATCATGTGTCAAGTACTTGGTTTCCACACTCCTGAGAGCATTTCTGAGCACCAGGCTGAGAGAGCTTCCCTACAGACAATACTGGACCCCAGCGCAGAGTGACCCTGCTAAGGACTAATCATGCATCAAGAGGGCAGCTCTGGAGAATAGGATGCTCCTGTGTGAAAGCTCCATACAACTGGGACAATTGAGTTCAAGCTAAGTAAGATGCCGAAAACTGGTTATAACAGGTTTTGGGACGAAGCCACCAGAGAAGCACAGAGGAGCAACTTCTCATCTCTCTGAAACAATCAGTCCCCACTTTAGTTTGTGCCCAGGACCTCTCTGAAAACAAGGAGGAATACCACGCATGGAGCTCACAAAGCACCGACCGAGCACATACGTGTTTGAATGAGGTGTGGGGAGCAGCGTTGGCCCCAGTTTCCTCCAGGAATTCATCCCAGTTGAAGTCTGTGTCCTCAATGCTTGAGCCATCATCTGCTCCATAGAGGAGGAAAAAACATAATAACAATAATGAAAGAAAAAGCAAACCACCACATAGCCAAAGAAAGTAAAAGTTGTAATAGTAAGGATGGAGAGGAGTGATACAAACAGGGGTCCCCTGGAAAGGGCAATTACACTAGCACCTCCCGCAAAACCCCAGCATTGCTCCCCAGACCATGGTTGTCTCTTTGCACCTTGCTCTGATCTTTGCCTCGTTGCCCCAGTCCTGCTCTATGGAGAAGAGGCTTTCTGCTATACACTCCCCATGCAGAGCAGAGACCTCAGCGCATCACAGAAACACACAGTAATTAAAAATAAATCTTCTTTCACTTATGGGGAGGGGGGAAGCCAAATCCAATTGCTTGCCTGGGAACAAAATGAAAACTTGCAAACCTTGGTTTCATCCCCAGAGCAAAAAATATTTACAGTCTAGCAACGAGTCCTTTGCAATAAGCATTTATCAGGCAAAGTCGGCAAGACCCTTACCTGCCCAAGCATTCATCAATGCGGTCATGATGTAATTAAAGTGACTCATGACAAACTGAATTAAGAAACCTCCCCAGACAGTTTTATGAAGAAAACAGCAGGGTTAATTTATTGCAGCTATTGCTACAGGTCTCCATTCTTCAGAACTAGAAAATTATATTGTGCAATGGGAATCTCTCATTATTAAAAGGGGAAGAAATAGGTTTTATTTCCTACCCATAGAGCCAGACTCATTGATACAAGGGGGGAAAAAAAGTGTATCAGAGTAGGGTTTTTGAGACAGAGATGGCAGAAGGGGAAGATCTGTCTGGGACTTCAAAGAGGAACACTGAGCCGTCACCACTGTTAAACACTTTTCACATCACTGTATCAAGACAAAGGTCTAATTCCTTGCCATAAACTCAATTAACCTTCTTAAATATGAAGCCATAAATCAGCATTTACTCCAGTGACAACATGGGTACTCTTATGACTCTCCTGCTCAGTAGAAGTAGCAGGGCCACGATTACAATCTGAAAAGAGGCAAAAATCACCACCCAAGTAAAGTTTGTTTTTTTTTTTGTTTTTTTGTTTTTTTTTTTAATTTCTTGCAACCATCATTAAGAACTTTCAAGCATGACAGAACCTGGGTCATTTGGAAGAGTCAAACCAGGAGAGGTTTGCTCATTTTTTGAAATGAAAGATAAGTGCCAGCTTAGCCACAAGGCAGTGGCTTGCTGCAAAAATTACTAAGAGTTTTCTTCACCTGTATCAAACAGACAACTTGAATGAGTGGGACAATCCTTCCGCCTTAACAATCTGTAACTCTGAGGAGTTAATGTTTTAGAGAAGCATCAGATCCACAGGTTTCAAGAGCTCAGCCTCCAAAATAAAGCATGGTAGCCCGCGAGAGGACGGGCAGAGGTGGGGAGGAGGGCACTTATCCCAGGATTCAAATTTCTCCTGTGCATAAGCAACTTTCTACCCCAAGCTGAACCAATCCCAGGCCCGTTAGAAGACACTAACCAAACGTTCCTGAAGTCCAGGAAGCTAAGGACTAGCTCTCCACAGAAAAAGCTCTACGGATTTAACCTACTTGACTGGATTTCTGTGAAGAGGAGGTAACATTTGATGTGAAAAACAGAAGGCAAAAAGCCGTAACTACAAATGCCTTCCACGTGCTATCAGGAGAACGCGCCCTCACGGTGAGCCAGAGTCCGCACAACGACAAGTTTTTCGAGGTTCTTCTTCTTGCTTATGGTTCCCCTCTGCCTATTTTCTTCTCGCTCCTGCACCCATCTGCTCTATGGTACTAGAAGGGGCTCTCAAAATCCAAGAGCATCTTCAAGACAGGACATCTGACTAGGACAGGACATCTTCACAGAGCTCTGAGCTCTATCTTCTCTCCTCAGCCGCTCACTTCAGGACACTAGCAGTTTCCCTCAGCCATTGATGCTCCTAGTATTTTCACAGTTTTCATTCCTGCTTTTAGCTCCAACGTATTTTGGCAAGTCTAGACAGTATCTCTCTTTCCTCTAGCCCTCTGTGAAAATATCTCCTTCCCAAAAGGCTATCAAAGGGATTTTTAAAGGATATGTACATAGCCTCCAGCCCTTTTAAGCAGCAATGCTGACAATACTTTCTCCAGAATTTGCCCAAGTTAGTTATGCCAGCATTACAAACATTAGTTACGGATGCAAGAAGGCCTCCTACCCTTTTCATCACCCATTCTGGTGCGGTGCTGGCAGACTAGATGTGAGATCATGACCCATGCCACCACGTGCCATTCCATCACAGAGTCACCGACCCTGCTGCTTCCAGCTGGGATGTAGAAGAAAATGAAAAGAGGAGAGCAGAGATCGGGTGCTGAACCCAAGACAGCCCCAATCTGTGCCGAAGGCCAACTGGCCATTTCTGGCACGTCCATCTGCACACAGCACGTTCACATCCAATCCAGCAAACCACACAAATAATATTTGTTTTTTTTAAAAAAATGTCCCAGTCCTCTCTTTTCTAAACCCAAATAATAAGGCTCCAGGACCCCAAAGGAGCTGCAGACTTCACTCGCTGTCAGTCCATTTCTGCCTGACACATCACAAATCTGACTCCTCTACTGTGTTTTATTTGCAGACTTTATCAGGAAATTACTTTTACAAGGTCTGTAAAAATAATGTCAGGGAGCTCATTTATCATGGCATCAGTGTTTTATTTTGCTCCATTTTATCACGGAGGATTGGGAAGGGGCTCTAAGCTTCCCAAATCATTTTCATGAATTCTGTTCCCTTCTAAAACTATTACAATGGGGCTATCCAGAGCACAGACAGTATGACCTAGGGATCAGCCCAGGGTTTACATCCAGTGACATACTCCCAACTCTATCAGGGCATGGAACAAGACTGTACATAAATCCCCTAATCCGTCCAAAAAAAAAAAAAAAATCCATCCCCTTGCTGATGTCTCTCAAGCGTCTGGAGATGCCCAGATTAAGAGGCAGGTATCTAAATGCAAAGTATCTAATATAAGATGATGGTTATTGTGCCCACTTGAGGCACAGTGGTCACAAAGCCAATCTGTTCATCAAGCCTCAAGTCACGCGCTCCAAAAACCAAGTCCTGGCTCTACTGTGGAGCTGCAAAACCTCAGGCGCCAGCATTCTGCAGAGCTCCCTGCGAGATGACAAATCTGGCATTAGGCCTATTTTACATATCAGTTCCTTTTCCAATTATTGGTGCTTAGGCCCAATGCTCTTTTTTAATGAAACAGTCAAGCCTGGCTGGCCTACAATATGGTGTTGTATAAACAAGCCTAGGCTGGCAAATAAAATCAACAAGTCATTACCTGCGAGCCTCTCAATGGCTTTAAATTGCTCTGCAATCCTCCATGTATTAGCTCTATAAAAATGCAACCATTCCAGCTGTCATCAGCCTCTCAGGATGGGCAACTATAGGAAATAAGGTGGATAAAAGACTCACGTTGCTCCAAATGCACAGATCTTTCCCAGGCTTGCCTGAAGGAAAATGTCTTCCAAAATTGCAGCATTTGTGGCAAATTGCTAAGCCATTTGACTGTACTCATCTAAAGTCATTAGATACATTCATGACTTTGTCAGCGAAGGGAAAACTGAAAGATGATGGTGGTCAGAACACTAAGAAAAGACTTGGGGGGGAACCCTGATCAAGCAAAAGCCTCCTGCATGGCCTTGGGAGAGTCACCAAGGTCTATCCCCTCAAAGAAACATAAGCACCACAGGCTAGGTCCTCTTGTTGCAGAACAGGTGCCATCAAGCAGCCAAACAAATCTAATACTACCCACGAATATAAAAGGATCCCACAGAAACTGGATCAGGTCTTGGGTCTACTAAGACATGTCCAAACTAGGGGACATGAATCTCATCTCATAAGAGGGGGCTGCCTCTTAAAGGCAACCAGGACTTAGATGCTCCCCTCTGCTCCCACCAGATTTAGCTTGCTTTGAGCTCAGTGGGGAGAAGTAGGCAACTCCAGAAGGCAATTCAACACAAAGGCAGTGCGGTATCCTTGTTAAAATAAGGAGATTCTCTTTGGAGGTGCACCTCTTTTCCCCAGCAATCCAAGCAGCATCAGATAACTATTCTTTTTGTTTGTTTTTAAAAGCATTTTAAGATGTCACAGCTCCAAATTCATACTTTTAACTTAACATGACCCTTGGTTGCCATCCCTATTAGTCACTCTTTGGAAGGGGCTCTTTCTCTTTCAGGGAAAGGGAATTCAGGGCAGTATTTACATTCTTATCCAAAGCAACATAAAACAGTCCACTGCTCAAGGCACAGTACAAAACAGCCCATCCTCACCCTAAAGAGCTTACAGGCAAAGTCACTGCCCGGATCAGAGCTTGAGGTCCAGTTATGACATGGTCTCACATTGCCTTTTTTTTCCTCCCCTTCTTTCCCTTCTTCTTCCTCCCCAGCTCGTTAGTGAACATGGCAGAGAGCCAAAAGCTTTTCTTATCTTTCTAATTAGAAAGATCCTCATTGCCCAAGAAAACGGAAAAATGACCAAGCCCCTGAACGGCCACGAAAAATGAAGAAACTGAAAGGTGAGCAGCCAAAATCCTGGGACACTGAGCGAGGAGCAGCGAGGAACAGAACAAAGAGACAGCAAAGGACTTCACAGCAACAGTAAAGCACAAACAGCTCTATCCAAGAGAAAAGACGCAAAAGACTCATAAGGCAAAACAAGAAGAGTTTTAAAGGAGACAGAGACGTTGCAACACTGCCACCATTGCATCTGAAGAGCATTTAATAGCATTTGACAGTAGCAAGGGCACCAATTTCCATGGATGCAGACTTTAGACACTCCTGAATGCTTTTTAGAAGTTGCATGTAGGTGGTTCCTCCGACAGATGTTCTCAGAAGGAAAAGGCAACCATTGGGGCCATCTCTGAAAACTGTTCAGGTTCCCAAGCTTGCACAAGTCTCCACTGCTCTCCAGGACAGGAGGCCCATCTGCAAGCAAAGATTTTTCATCTGCCACCTACAACTCAGAATCTTCAAGTCAGCTCTAACCAAAATGTGCAACTCAACTGAAGACACAATCTACTCCCGTTAAGGCTAGATATTGAAAGTTAAATACCCTAATTCCAGAAGAAATCACTAGCAACCAGGACCCAAGGAGGATTTATGTACTTAAATCCCTTTGGTTTCCATGAAAATTCAGCATAGATTTGCAAAGAGATCTATATGCATAAGGACTTCCATATCTTTATTCATTGAACTTCTCTGCAAAGAAGCCTCACAAACACAAGAAAACACACAAAAAGGAAAATGGTCACTCAATCCATGCCATAGGGTAAACGTAAAGAGTGGATATTCAAATCAGGCATCCTAAGTGCTAGACTGCCACGAACCAGTATTACACCACTCAAAAATCAGAAGCAAAATAAACAAACAAAAAGCAGATACTTTGTTTTTATATAAAAGCAGCCCACCTATAGCCTGTGATTCTTCCTCAATCATTTACAGCCAGACTGATACCTTAAGAAGACAACACAAGCAATTGCCAACCCTGCCCTGAGCTTTTCAGGAAAACCCCAATAGGCCTAGAGGCAAACATCACAACAAAGAAGGAATCCCATGGGACACAATCCATCGATTTTGCATTAGGTAAGTAAAACATGGATGTTTGCATCCAGGGCAGCTGCCCATGGGTCAGTCAGTGGAGAGAAATTGATATTTTTTACACTGAGATTTGCCTACTCCGTTTTGGAGCTGAGCATTAGGATGAGAGGAACCTCATGGTCTATTTCTCTCCACTGACCCCAAGTGGAAGCTTTGACAACTCCTCTACATTTACTATAGAGATGCCAAAACTTAACCAACTTAAGCCTTCAGGTCCCTACCTCAGGGCTTTGCAGTGTTCAGTTATATCCAGGAGCACAGAGACAACCAGCTCTCCTGGCTGGGTTAATGAAGCAGGCAGGGGGGACAGAAAAAACACATTACAATCTCTTGGGAAAGATTTCCCATTATTCTTCATTCAATTTTTTAGCAGTTAACATTTCCTGAAGAAGATATCCAGAGGAATAAAAGCTGAGATTTCCTGACCCAGCAACCAGAGACCCACATGATGCAAGACACAGTCCAGTCCATATGACCCAAGAAAGTCCATAGGACACATAACCACCACCCACGGTCCCCTGGTGAATTGGTTGTCTCCCCACTACAGACAGTCTGCCCAAGTGCTGTAACCCCTGAGGTGACCGCAGGGATAGATAGAGGAGGACCCACCTGAATCAAACTGCTCCCTGTTGCCGTTGGCTGGGCTCTGGCCCTTCTCCGGGGAGAGATGCTGGGTCTCCTGCATGCTGGCGATGAAAGACGCCCTTGTCTCCATCATTCAAAGAATGAGTCCTTCCCCTCCTAATTCATCCTGCAGCAGGGACCTCTTAGAGGACAAGCTAAATGGAAAAGAAAACAGAGTGAGCTCTTCCCTCAGCCTTTCCTAAGGAACTTCAAGTTTTCCTGCATTTTGATCATAACGATCACAGCCCTTTGGTCTTGCTCTTTATACAGTGCAGAATAACTCAAAACATTCACCAACCCTTCCTCTGAGGTGAGGTACATCTGGATGAGGACCCAAGACAAAGACCTCTTCCCTTGTTGGAGACCTGTTCAAGAACTTGCAGCAACCAAAGAAACATTAGCAACTAGATTTCAGGCTCTCAGCACTGTATCTTTTATATCATCCCAAATTTTTATACCTCATCTATCAGACTACAAAAGACTGGTATCAGGGAAAAACAAGATGGTTAAAGGTAAGTTTGAGAAACAGGTTCTTTCAAGCTAGTTGCAACCCAGTGTCTGCACCTTGGCACTGCCTCCTGCCAGCTTCCCATTGGGGGAACCAAATCAGCATGGAGAGCAATGCAAGATGTGCTCGTTGCTGGTTTTGATCCAAACAGACTGGGTACCAAGAGCAGATGATAGACCACCATAAATCCAAGGACAGAGGCCTCCATGAGTCACAGGAACAAAACCAGAAAGTAGTAACAGCTGCAATATTGTAATAGCAACAACAACAGAAAAGATGTTGAGATAATATCATGGGCAATATTCAACGACAAGCCCATAAGGCATAACCCATGCCACAGACAACCAAGACAGGCCAACTCAACCATCCTACAACAAGCTTTGCTTCTGGCATCAAACTTTTTGATGGCTAACACTGCATGATATACTTCATTTGCAATAATGCAATTTTGGAAGGAGACTGGTGATTAAGTAGCAGAGGGAGCACTGAAAGGAGAACACTTGGAAAGACTGCAAAAACACTAGAAAATAAAGTTCAGCATGCAACATACCTCAATGAAATAGAAATATTAACTCATGCATATATTGGGTTATACTGGCAGGGAAGATTCTTCTAGAAACCATAGTAAAAAGTAAAAAATACTGTGGAATGAAAACATGCAAAGATGAGAAATGAAAGAAGAAAGGGAATATACTGAGGAGATCCAGAATCAGATTCCAGAATGAGCAAAATATTTCGAGGTAGAGTAATCCACCAGACAAACAATACCCAGAGATGTACTTTAGGAGCTGTTAAGAACAAACTCCAAAGTGAGCTCTTCTGTAAAACTCACTAAGCTGGCACTGAATTATGAGGTATCAAATGCAAGTTGAGAAAGAGAAACCAAGGGTCTGGATTATGGGCACAGAAGGAACCAGCTACTCGCACAAGATGCGCTAAAGCAAAGACTGACATTGGGGAAGACTGGTGTGCAGAATATTGGATGCGGAGGACATATCCAGGTCCAACTTATCAGTGGATCCCTCCAAGACTACCAAGACCTAAAGGACTACACTGGCAGTGCCGACACCAAATGCTTTACAAGTGCGGCTGAAAGTAGGAAAAAAAAAAATTCTTGACAGAGGGCAGGCAAAGCTGGAAGTAGTAAGACTGTAAAAATATTATGGGTTTTTTTTCCAACTTTTACTACTCAGAAAGCATATTCAGTAAGGCAAGATATGGTGGTTATAAACCAGAAAGAGGGAAAGTGCTTTGTCGTAGGTTTCTCGTTCCCATTTTTAAGACCTTTCGAATGAAAAACGTGAGAAAAATGGACACATGTGAGCAGTTACAGCAGGGACCAAGAGAGATGAGGAGCATGAAAAGTCTAATGATGATGTTCATTAACTGAACCATGGCAGGACTGTCTGCTGGAGCTATCACAGCAACATTGCAGTGATCACAATTAAACCATGCTACAACTATGGTACCTCAGAAGGCACCACCAACATCAGGGAGATGCCAAGGAAGACAATACAACCCTCAACCGATGGCTGTTGGGTCAAACTTAGACCCTCATCAGTAATTTCCGTTCATCTCAAGGGAATCTAGCAATGGAAGGAAAAAACATCTGAAAAAACAAATAACAAGAGAGACTGTAAACCTGTGTTTGCAATATGTTTGTTGGCCTCTTTACAAAGTGCTTAGTAGACTCTGAGCACTTCATAAATAATAATGATCACTTTCCCACTGTGATGGCAACTACAGCACTTCATCTCTATTCTTTGTTGACAGGAGACTTGTTAATGAATTAAGTGTATTACATACTATGAGTATTTTGAGTGCAGCTAACCTCCGAACATATATATCACTCATCCCCAGTGTATATTAACTTTCAATTAGTTATGAAACTAGAAGCAATCGGTCTACTGAAAGTCAAAAAGCACTTATCCTACAGTAGAGAATACTTCCGTAAATATCATTAATAATGAATTGGTTAAGTATCGGGATTTTATATCAAGCTTGTTAGAAGAGACAGGAGGGGAAGTGTCAGCTGAAGCTAAATCCTAGGTGGATTCAGCTATTTTTATTTTTGCCTAGGACCAGAAAGTGCTGGAAGGTAATCTGGGTATATTAAAAGAGAGACAGAAAGAGAGATCAACTGAAATGCACCAAATCAATCATGTCAAGCAGAACTCAAGGGTAACAATACAAACACCAAGAAGAAAGATAAGCTGCTTGGTAGCATAGTTAAACGTCGTGGTGCTCCTATTAGGACAAAATTATGAACCGATAAAAAGCTTAAGGGGTCTGTTCAGACTGCCACAGTATTTATACAGGTAAAAAAAAGTAGCTGTCCATACAGGAATGCCCCAAATCTGCTGCCAGACCCAAGAGAAAGGGCTCATACCCCAGTGAACTTCACATCAGATCCTAGAAACCCTATGGAAAAACAAGAAGGAACATGCCCAAGGTGCTCATGTCCGCTCCGGAAACAAAATGCAGCAGAAATCAGTTCTCAGCAGCAGCGTTTAGGATTGAGCTTAAGCCCTTCTAGCTGTGGAAGATGCCAGATTTCTTACATCCCAAGTCAACAGCATCATCAACAAGTAAACAAAAAGCACTGGAATTTTTTAGATTTTAAAGCTTTTTCTATTTTTTTAGGTTTTTTTTNTTGTTTTGCTGAAGTTCCTATGGACAATGCCTTGTTTCTAGAATGCCATGCTGATGGCACCCACATCCCAAGGAAACCAGATCAGTCAGAGGCTACAGTTTGTGTCTCAGTTTGGGAGTAACTCCAGTTTGCTGTATATATGGGGAGAATATTTAAGCAGCTTCCCAACATAATGTGAAAGCCAGACCAAACTCTTATGCAGACATAAGCAGCAGTACAGCTCTGAGCCTTAATGTTGATATAACTAAGTAGCACGGAAAGCTGACATAGAGTATTAATTTTTCTCCTCTCATTAACTGCTGCTAATTAACACTTCAGACAGACTCCGCAGCCATACAGCTAACAGGAGCACACTGACTGGCCTGCAATCAGCAGCATCAAGCAAATAATGCGCACTGTCGTACTCTGATTTTTCTGTCAGTCTGAAGAAATTTGTATCCGCTGGAAATCAAATTAAGGACCACAAGCCACACTAGCAGCCCGTAAAACCGCGGATGGGAAACAACAACGTAAGAGGCTCAAGGTGACACGATGCTAACCAAAAATTCAAAGAAAGAGATTATGAAATGCAGTCTGAAGAGGAAAATCCTCAGGTTTTAGGTCCCTTATGTAGTGTTTTTGAAACGCGGCAGTTCAGACAGATCTGATGTTTCCTACACATATCCCATTCCCCTCACACAACTCACACCCAGCCTCTAATTTGCAGGAAGAAAAAAAATAGCTAATAAATATAAAAATCTCTTTCATTTGCTCCTTTGCATGGCTGTCGGTCTTAGCTCCCCATCACCTTAGGTCACCACGGTCTCTAACGTGCTACCTCGTCATCTGCACCAGTAGTTGCTTTGCACTTCTCATCTCTCATTGACTCCATCTCACCTTCCTTTGGTACAAGGACCATCCCTTACTCGAATGCACAAATGAAGCGCCCCGGGGCTCTCTACCAGAATTACTCCAGGAAAACTTCCCTTCTCCCTCCAATATGCGTTGTTGCAACAACTTGCCCCTGGAGACCAGCCCATGCCAGCCATGGATGTAGCAAGGGAAGGCAGACCTACAGGTATCTTCTGGGCTCATTGCATTTTCATTTCTCCTTCCTAGACATGTCAGAGCGTAGGTAATTTTAGCATGAGAACAGCCTTTAGCCCTGTTGCTACTGAATTTTGTCTCATTGGTCAGATGAACCCTAAATTCACTCCTTGGCTTTCTTTTTCCAGCAAGAAGCTGCGCACAAGATAACCCCGGCAGACGCTACTGGCAAAACCATCTGCAGGTGTCACTCAGTGCCCTCCAAGCCAGGCACTACCATGTGCCATTTCTTCATGTCACCTTTACTGCCTTTAAGCCTTCTACAGAACATGAATGAAGAAGCCACACAAAAAGACCGAGAAAATTATTTTGAAAAGAAAATGGATGTAACAAACTACCTGGAGGTGGTGCCTGTGTTTGCACAGCACCCGCCAAGAGTTTAGACACCCAAATCTGTCAACAAACAAGCTGAAAAAGTGAGAAGCCCTAGTACCACATGGCACTGGTCGTATAGGTAGGGCAGGGTGAAGCAGGACTCAACCCTATAGGACTACGTCTAGGCCCAAGTGGGACACAAGCCAGTCAGCAGCAGCAGAAACTGCTACCAGGATCTCAACCAGGAAGCAATGCCGTGTCTCCGCAGGACTCCCACCAAGCAAGACGTCTTCTCATCCAGGCAACATGGTGCAAGAGCAACTGGCAAGTGGCATTGCAAAGCACCGCCACACTGATCTTCTGCCCATCCGTGACCATTCTTCTCCACATATCTCCTTCCCCCCGGGAATCTGCCCTTCCTCTGGAGGACCTGACCCAACTCTGTGCTCCTGGGGCCCCAGGTTCACCAGGCTACTGGTCGGCTCCGTTGCCCGCTAGCCTCCAAATGCTCATATCCCAGCAGTTCCCAGGCCCAGTACATGCTGGAATTGTTCTTCCCAGCTGGCGACACCACAAATCACTACTCACATAAACTCCGCTTTTTACAGCTCAGGACAAGTCAACAACACTCCCTTCCAGGTCTGAAAGCCTGGATCTCCGAGCCTTGCTCCGAATGATGCAGGGCTCACAGAGCACCTCTAAGAGCACACAAACTGCACGGCAATAAATGCAGCCTCCAGCTCTCTTCAAAAAAACCCAGCTCATGGGCAACGCTGCGAGTCATCCTATTGCATTTAACATGAGGATCCCCAGGACTGATCCTGTGGCCTAGAAGAAAAGCCTGCTCCTCTGGGCAGAGGTCCCTAAATGAAAGCAGGCTCCATGAAGGAACACTAGTGGCAGCCTGCCACAATATTTGCGCCCCCTGAGCATCTGCACAATGCAAACGGAGGCTCCTTCAGAAGGGCTATTGAGCACACCAAGGAGCAGCTTTCACCTCCTAGAGAAAGAATCTGTCTCTCTTCTCACACAAAGTACCAGTTGGAAACCTTTTAAGGATCGTTTCTTACAAATTCCTGACCTTTTTTTTTTTTTCTCCAGCTTTATTTTTTGTTTTTTAATATTATTTATTCGAGGGCTGCCATCACCAAATGCTTCCACTTAGAGCAAGCAACAATTTCTCTTTCATATTGAACACTCTGCAGAATTTTATTAGGGACAAATAACTGCTTTGTACAGGGCTGTTTTGGTTTAGGCATATTGTAGCATGGAAGAAGAAAAAAAAAAGCCCACCTAAACTGCAGATCTAGGAGTGTTCCCAATGACAAAATATATTTAAAAAAAAAAAATTCAGCTGAATGGAGACAAGGAATAATCTGTTGTGCACGTTCTTATGGGTTGAATGGAAAGAGCTGGGGTTAAACTGCAGGAGCTGAGTGGGGGGAATTTGATTTGGTCATGAGAAAGAAACTCGCTAAAAACTGGGCTGGTGAACAACTGGAATAGACTGCGTGGACAAGAAGTCCCTTTTTTATTTGGAAGGGGTAGGACACAGACTTCTCCAGAGCAACGCTGGTATGGCCAATTCTACCTCCAGGTAAGAGATGCTCTACACAGCCCACGGAGGTCCCTTCTTCCAGTCACCCAATAAGGATAATCTTTCCGTTCTTGAAATCATACAGGGTTTTTCCATCATTTGTGCAGCAACATGGAAAAGGAAGAACTAACCAAGGCAGGAAAACATGCAGAGATGGGCAATTAGAGGAAAGTTTTTACCCATCAGAGCAAGGAAGGTCTGGAGTAGCCATGCAGAAAGGGAAAAGGAAGGGAGCTAACTTCCCTGAAGACCTATCGTGGAGAAAGGGTTGTCCAAGGTGGTGGCTGCAGGTCCTTGCACTCCTGCCTGTTTGCTCCACAGTTAAACGACCCAAATCTTCATGCCAGCGGAACCCAGCCTCTCCAACAGCTTTTGCATCCTTCCAACCCAACACACCGATTCCAGGATACAAAAATAGGCACAGGTGAGATAAAACAGAGAGCAAAATAGATTTAATTATATCGACTGACTTATTTACAATGAAAAGCCCTTAAGTACTAGGCAGAAAAAGTGAGACGGATGGCAGACACGGGGGCAGCAGGCTTAGGTCCTCTGCCCACCTTCAGGTGCCCTATGAATGAAGGCAGCCTAAGGACCAAGACCTGGACTTAGAGCAGGTTGGAGCGTGGGATGGTGCCCCAACGCACCCCAGGGAGTTGACGACCGCAGTAGGTGCTTCTTCACCCTGCTTGCACTTGCAGTATTTACACTCATCCCAAAGAACTGTGAAACCCCTTCAGGTCACAGCACTAATATTTGACATCTTCTTCGCATGGGTATAAATGGGAACAGAAGGTGACAGGCCAGGGAAAGGAAGGTCGCCGTGCACTAACCCTTCTTGTTCCCAGCTGAGCTGTTGCGTATGAGGCATCCATTGCCTTTTCCATTATGCAGCAGGTAATTTCCATGAGTTAGGCCCAATTTGGAAAAAAAATGCTTCCACCCATGCCGAGAGCCCATTGACCTCTGCCCCCCTTGGGAACACAATACATTTAAGATCAAGCATCTCTTAAAGTGTTTAGCTAAACTAGGGCCCTGAAGAAGACCCAACAGATATCCCCGACACCCTTTAAAACAGCCAAAACAACACAGGAACAAAGCGCAGCCAAAACATCAACTGCCTGCAACGGTCTGTCTTCTCCCACTTCTGGGTTTCGAGCAGAGATGAAACAACTAAGCCTTTTGATGGGCAACTTGAGCACGTGCAGCTGCTTATCACCCCAGAACATCGCAGTTGGCACCAGCCACATGGAGTCAAATCAGTCAGACTGTCTGAACGGGACAGAGCTGCCAAGTGTTAGAAGTCACCCAGGAGAAAATGCAAAACACAGTTTTGGTGGACCTAATTTAGGGACCCACTTGGGAGACGCTCGTCAGCCAAAAGTCCCACCGCCTGGAGCAAAAAGTTCTGCCTTTTGTATCATCATGTTCTGCCGCACTCAGAGCGGCTTTCCAAGAAATAAGACGCAACCCGGAATCCAGGAAACATCTGCCATCCAATTCCAATGCTTTTTAGGAATATGACATTTTAGGTCTTGGCACTGTTCAGTTCATGTGAACAGCACAGCTGATCAGCATTTGGCCTCAGGCTGACAATCACTTGCCTCCCTCTCAGCACTTTACACCCAGAAACAGCTTCACCAACTGAGAGGATCTGCCAAAACAGAACTTCCAAACCTCCCAGGCACCTCCTGCTATCCCTTGGTACTACATAGGTGGGTAAGAGCCATCTCTCCCTAAAGGCATGCAATGGCAGTGAGGAGACCATGTGGTGGCAAGGTCTACCCAGGATCAACTTGCATGAGCCATTTTCATATGGAGACCTGCAAGTCACCTTTATGGGGCTAATTCTATCTTTTTCTTCTCATCAGATGCAGATTGGATTCTCTTCTCCTCCACACAGAGACTCTCCAAGATGGGATGGTGAAGATCCAAGCCACCTGAGGAGGTCACCTGCAATTTGTGTCCCATCAATGTCAATTCAACAGGGTATGCTGGAGTCTGGCCTAATATCTACGCTGAAGTCTTTGAGCAAGTCCCATTTCAAAATATCTTCCAAGAAACAATTAAAACATTACTTCTATTCTTTCTTTAAAGCGTTATTTGTAGTGCTTCCAGGAAAGCTATTGGTTTCCACCAAGAAGTCCTGGCAAGGACCTTAAAGCTCCTTAGACTTTAAAGCTACACAGCACATGGTCATCCCATCTTATCTCCTATTGTACAGGGACCAGGGTAACTTCAGCTGCTGGATTTTAGCAGAGGGAATTTATCTCCTCTGTTGAACATACACATACAAAAAAAATCCTTCCTATAACTTAAGTTCAGATTGAATCTCAGGACTTCTACTCAAGCATTTAGGACTCCCTTGCCCAAGCCACTCTGTGATGTTAACAGAGCCAATCGTGAAAGCAAGAATTACGAGCACAAGTAAAAATAGTAAGTATTCTGCACATAACTCTTTTTTTAAGACTCACACCCACTTGGAAATGATCTCTTGGTCAGCTGTCAAGAACTGCCTTTTTTTTTTTTCTTCTCCTTTTTATTACTATTTCATTTTAGAAGAAACGTCTCAGATTCATAATAATTGAATACCTGTGAACACTCTCTTAACTAGACTGCCCAAGAGCACTTTGCCTAAGTCTTGCAAGAGGCCAGTCTCAAAATAAACATTTTTAATGAGTTTTTGCTCATATTTCTGCATTCCCCTACTTTGCAATCCAAACATTTTTATCACTGTAGGAGTGATACCTGAAATATGGAAAAGAATAAATGGAAATTTACTCTTAAACAAAACAAAACACAGAGAATTGGATTCAACTAATTTGGTCAAGGACAACTGAAGTACAAAGAAGAACAGTTCGAAACACAAAGATTAGAGTAGCCTGTGGTACATGTCAAAATTTCTAAAACCTGCTCCAGAAGCTGCTCACTAGGGTATCACAGTGATACAAAACACTCAATAATTGCAAATAGCATCACTGTTCATAACATTGCCGTTCAAGCTTTTCATTTCTTAGCTAGCAAAAAGAGTGGTTGAAGAAATAAGTTGACACCTTCTCTGAGCTACCCTGTCCTTCTACAGGGTCCTAGGCAGCCAATATTTCACATCAGCACTTGCTCAGCCAGGAACAGGCCTGAAGCCATGACTTAAAATACATACATGTGTGTGTGTATATGTAATATATATAAAATACCTATTGTATATGTATCATAAGTAGCAATTTTAAATAATATATAAATATAAAATACATATTTTAATATATAAATATATATAAATATATATATAAAAAAGTACCCCCATAACACTCAGCAGGGCACAAGCTATGGACTAGCCTGAAAAACTGATGGTTCTCCAAAGGCCAGGAACGAGATGCTCCTACCCCATTACACTCAATGTTCCGTGCCGGACCGGCACAGCAGGAATGAGATCACAGCTCCATCCTCGCTAGCTCCAAACGCCCCACTAGATAATGTCACGCTTAAGGCAGCAGAGGAGCCCTCCTAATTGGCGTCCCCCTCCGAGGAGGTGACCGCAGGTCAGGACACGGCTGCAGCAGTCACGGCCCCAAGCGTGGCCAGCAGCACCGTGACCTCTGCGGGGCCCTTCGGGGACACAGCGACAGGGACTTGACAGCCACCTCCTTGCACAACCTTATCCTGCTGCCCTTTCCTCCCCCACAGGCAGCTATAAAATATGCTATCCAGAAGGGCTTGTTAATTCGCTGAAAATAGTATTGTCTTCTTGTAACTCCATTACTGGCACGGCTGTACTACACAGCATCTACGCTATTCCTAGTAACGCTACCATGAAGGTTTAATAAGTGAGGTCTCATTAAAACATCAACTGTCTGTCCAGCCAGTCAATTGCTACTCATAACCATAGCTATATGACTATATACTGCCTTCTACAGATGTTCTTATATCTGCGTGAAACTCCTCATCTCTGCATTGGCCTTATAACATCTGTTGAATATCTGCAAATGTTTTCTCGATGCACAAAGTGATGCTGGTTTTGCTCACAGTATTGACTATCCTGTTACCACACGCACCCTCTAAAAACACATGCATACATCAAAAAAATAAAAAATCAGTATTTTCTTGCTGTTTGCAAAGTGCTCCACTTTGCCACATCTTTTTAAATGGCTTTTAGTGTTTCACTTGGTAACGCATGACAGAGAACCTCCATCTCATCAAAGCAGTCTTTAGGACCCAATCCTTCGCTAGCGTTAAACTTACCAGATTTGTCTCCCTTGCATAAATATTCTTGTTGCATATAAAAACAGGTAAGTGAAAATAAAAGCGGGGGAGTGGCTGGGGCTGAGCCTAACGTAAACTCTTTGCACTGCAAAAATGCTTCGTGCAGCAACAGGGGAAGGAAGGGGCTCCCGCGAGCAAAGCCCCTCTCGCTGACGTCCCCACCAGCACCCGGGTATTTATTAGCAGGAGGGGGGATCGCGCCCGGCTGGGCGCTCATTGCAGCGGCGCCGCGAGCACAGGGCAAGGTGCTCGCAGCGGCACCAACACTTTGCAAGGAAAGAGCCATTTTGGGCTGCTTTCCGAGGCAAAGGGAAGAACAAAAAGCAGAAAGGCGCGGCGGCGGACGAAGGACTCGAGCACAGGGGGCCCCGCAGCTCCGACGCACCCAGCGCGCCCAGCGGAGCGGGCGGCGAAGTCGCTTTTCGGCAGAGAGCAGCCCGTGCTCTCCGCTGCAGCAACCCCCCCTCCCCGAGGCACCAGGGGCGCAAACTGATTTTAAAAGCAGCCTTGTCCGAGGAGGAGCAATGGGGGGGTGTCACGGGACTGCTTCCCCTTTTGCAATACCCACAGAAAACCCGCCGGGCCGCCCCCGACCCGCTGCAGCTCTTGGATTTTGCAACCTACTGTGCTGCTTGACAACTGCCTCCCGAGCGGCTCCGCTTGCATTTAATGCTGTTTTAGGCTGTTCTGCTAGGAGATCCCCACCCCTCCTTCCCCCTCCTCCTCACCCCCTAGCCCCGTGACCGAAGTTTGCTGCAGAAAAACTTGGTCCTGGCAGGGTGCGGAGGAGGGAAAGGGGGAAAATTAGGGCTGGAGGAGCGAAAAAGAGCGTTAATGCACCGGGAAAGAGGGGAGAGA